>JAWPHD010015487.1:0-55010 GCA_037043455.1 Cyrtodaria siliqua | reverse complement strand
ACGGAAACCTAAAATTAAAAATAAATCACCCTGGTAAATATTTAAAAAAATGTAAACTGTTTTAAATTGCAGATATTGGATCAATGAAGAATTTAAGCATAAATACATGTTGTAAATTATGTTTATCTCTCTGCCACGAATAAAAACATTACAAGGGACCCTATGGAAAATTAATTGTGGTGTGAGACGTTAAAACGTTTAATTGCAATCACGAATACAGCTATTAATGATTTGTTTGATGTTTAACCTCATTTTCATCACATTTTAGGCTATATATGACGGTCAATTATTTTGTGGCGGAGGCAGACCACCCACCTGTACCTGGGTAGAACCAGTACTGTATACTTCACGCCATCCGTAAGAATTGACACTTTCTCATTGACAAGTTGATTCGAACCTGTAGTGGTGAGAGTCGTGAAGGTTTACACCGTATTTGTTTGTATGATGTGTTACGTCATTTTCAACACATGTAAGGTTATATATGACGATCGATTTTTTGTAGAACCAGTACTGTGTACCTCCAGCGTACCTCGACACTTCCTCCCTTACAAGTCGAGCTCCCAGTGGGATTCGAACCCGCAGCGGTGAGTGGCGAAGGTTTACAACGCAACGTCGTTAACCATTCGGCCACGGAGACGACCCGGTTTACACCGTAACGTCGTTAACCCCTCGACCACGGAAGCGACTTAATCTATTAAGTTATTATTCACTTTCTTTATCTGAGCGCGAGAGGATAAAGACGAATCTCGACACTAAGGGTTCGAATCCAACTGAGACCTCGACATTTTAGTTAGAAAGTGTCGATTCTTACGGATGGCGGGAGGTATACAGTACTGCTTCTACCCAAAAATAAGTGGATGGTCTACATCCACCACTGAAAATCGACTGTCAAATAGCCTAAAATGTGCTGAAAATGGCGTTTAACACCAAACAAAAAAAAGAAATCTGTATTTCCATCGTACATATAATTTACACGTTCTTTTATCGTATATAATCATATAGTAAAAAAAAATCAAGTACAAAAAATCGTTGCTCAAATAAATAATGTCCAAGTAAACCACCGTTGGCCTTAAGGGTTGTACGTGTACAGGTAATTGCCGCTAACGTTGTACATGTAATTGCCGCAAACGTTTGTACATGTAATTGCCGCAAACGTTTGTACATGTAATTGCCGCAAACGTTGTACATGTAATTGCCGCAAACGTTTGTACATGTAATTGCCGCAAACGTTTGTACATGTAATTGCCGCAAACGTTGTACATGTAATTGCCGCAAACGTTTGTACATGTAATTGCCACAAACGTGTGTACATGTAATTGCCGCAAACGTTGTACATGTAATTGCCGCAAACGTTGTACATGTAATTGCCGCAAATGTTTGTACGTGTAATTGCCGCAAACGTTGTACATGTAATTGCCGCAAATGTGTCAAAAGGGAATATCCAGTGATCCGCCGTTCAGAGAACGAACCAGGATGACTGATATTATGGGAAGGCGTCTGCAGGGAAGGTGGAACTAGAAAGAGCCGTTTTTCGTTCACCCTACTGAGACTGCAAGTAACCACCAACGGATACCTGCGAATCTACACTTGTCGTATGCTAGTGTCACTATACCTTTCTTTGCGGGGGGTGGGGTGGGGGGGGGGGGGGGGGTACAACCCAGTCATCGTTACCGTCGTAGTTCTCCTGGATGTTCGCAAAGATCTAGGTATGATAAGGGGCAAACTTGGCCCCCAATATTGAAATTGTGAATGCCCACATTTTTAATAATTATTTTAGCTTCAAATGGACCGAATCATTACTAGAACTATAAAAAGAAACTTTGAATGCTCTAAATTAGTGTATCAGCTTCACAAACAAGGCCTTTTCTTTCAAAAATGGACATTTTGGTTAATTTTTAGCAGTTTTCACCCAGTTTTTGGTCTTGGAAATATAGAGCGCACTCTCGAGAACATCTGATTTTTTGTTAAAACATGTACTTTATAGGGACACATCATCAGCAAAAAGCTGGGTATGCTCGGAGGTGCGCTCCATATTTTAGGATCAAAAGTTTGCCCAGAAAAGTTCAAAATCTACACAATATGACAAAATTACCAAAAATGTCATTTGTTGAGACCCTGTTTAATCTTCTAGATAAATAAAACAAGTAAACCACCGTTGGCCTTAAGGGTTGTACGTGTACCGGTAATTGCCGCAAACGTTGTACATGTAATTGCCGCAAACGTTTGTACATGTAATTGCCGCAAACGTTTGTACATGTAATTGCCGCAAACGTTGTACATGTAATTGCCGCAAACGTTGTACATGTAATTGCCGCAAACGTTTGTACATGTAATTGCCGCAAACGTTTGTACATGTAATTGCCGCAAACGTTTGTACGTGTAATTGCCGCAAACGTTTGTACATGTAATTGCCGCAAACGTTGTACATGTAATTGCCGCAAACGTTTGTACATGTAATTGTCGCAAACGTTTGTACATGTTATTGCCGCAAACGTGTGTACATGTAATGGCCGCAAACGTTGTACATGTAATTGCCGCAAACGTTGTACATGTAATTGCCGCAAATGTTTGTACGTGTAATTGCCGCAAACGTTGTACATGTAATTGCCGCAAATGTGTCAAAAGGGAATATCCAGTGATCCGCCGTTCAGAGAACGAACCAGGATGACTGATATTATGGGAAGGCGTCTGCAGGGAAGGTGGAACTAGAAAGAGCCGTTTTTCGTTCACCCTACTGAGACTGCAAGTAACCACCAACGGATACCTGCGAATCTACACTTGTCGTATGCTAGTGTCACTATACCTTTCTTTGAGGGGGGGTGGGGTGGGGGGGGGGACAACCCAGTCATCGTTACCGTCGTAGTTCTCCTGGATGTTCGCAAAGATCTAGGTATGATAAGGGGCAAACTTGGCCCCCAATATTGAAATTGTGAATGCCCACATTTTTAATAATTATTTTAGCTTCAAATGGACCAAATCATTACTAGAACTATAAAAAGAAACTTTGAATGCTCTAAATTAGTTTATCAGCTTCACAAACAAGGCCTTTTCTTTCAAAAATGGACATTTTGGTTAATTTTTAGCAGTTTTTACTCAGTTTTTGGTCTTGGAAATATAGAGCGCACTCTCGAGAACATCTGATTTTTTGTTAAAACATGTACTTTATAGGGACACATCATCAGCAAAAAGCTGGGTATGCTCGGAGGTGCGCTCCATATTTTAGGATCAAAAGTTTGCCCAGAAAAGTTAAAAATCTACACAATATGACAAAATTACCAAAAATGTCATTTGTTGAGACCCTGTTTAATCTTCTAGATAAATAAAATAAATAAAAGACCTTTTGAATATCGAATATGAACAATTTATTTAGGCATGCACACCAAATTAAAGTAAAATAATGTCTTTTGTATTTTGAATATTTTGGGGGCCAACATACCTTGTCCTTTGTCTCCTATAGTATACAAATACATCTATGTAGTAGCAATACTAATAAATGTCCACGAACATCAATTTAAACTAAGATAAATAAAAAAGATAAGCACGTGTGGTAATGGAAAACCAAATTTATTTTGATAAATCTTACTTTTTTTTGTGAATTTACCGAATATAAAGGAAACAAACCGTTATAACTGGTTAATTATTTAATAAATAAGGAAAACAAGTGGAAAAAAGAGGAAGTATCAGAATTATAGCTAATTTTAGATTGTGACGTGCCCGTGTTTTTGTTTTTATAAACACATATTTGACACGACTTTCGTCGTTACGATGATAGAATACTAATAAGCAAACACTGTCGTAGTTCAAAGCCTGCCTAAATACATAAATTATAAATAAGACAATGACACGCGTCATTGTCATGTGTTATACAGGTGTATGTGAATTGTGTTGCATTTTTACTTCGTTCAAGTGATAAGCTGTCGCATTTTTCAAAGCATTTTGCCGTTGCCAGTCAAATACATCAGATTGTGTCCAAAGAATTTAATAAAATTATGATAATTAAAGAAACTACGGTTGGCGGGAGGTGTACAGTACTGGTTCTACCCAGGAAAAGTGGGTGGTCTGCCTCCACCACAAAAAAAAATCGACCGTCATATATAACCTTACATGTGTTGAAAATGACGTAGAACAACATACAAAACAAATAAAGAAACTAACCACTACACAACCGTTTTACAAAACTCTATCCAGGTGTTCAGGCCATATAATAATGTATATGTGTCGATTAAAAGTAAAGTTTCATTCACGTTTATTTTTTTAAAATATTCGTGATTGATTATGCGTAAAATGAATTATGAGTAGTTGGAAACTCTTGGGGTCTGGCCTTGCTGGTTAAAGCAGTTTATATTGTGTCTATAGAGCTTGTATTCTCAAAATAGTTAAATTATTTATATACCTCGTCGTCAGTAGTTTTAGAAACAGTGTACATTTGTTGTAAAAGTTTGCTGTTGTTGGTGGGATAACTACTACATACCGAAGCTGTGTGGTGTAGTGGTTACATCGTCTGCCTTGCATTCGGGAGGTCGTGCTTTCGAGTCCCACTGACCGCGTCATCCCAAAGACTATAAATGGAGTAGTCACTTGTAACCCTAGCCTGACGAGAAATAATGGGTAGTGCTACGACTGATTGAGCAGTGTCAGAATAATGTGACTGTGGGTATCATGTCTACTACGGCTTGGTATTCCAGTGTGGCAGCACTATAAAGAAACCATTGAGATTGCTGCTTCAAGTAGACATATCATCACATCACACAACAACACGCAGATAAAAGTCCAGACATTGTGCCTATAATCGTCGGATAGGACGCCTGTCGTAGGTGGAGGGACTATAATCCTTAGAAATACACACACACCGGGATAACTACTTTAAGCATGGTAAGCAGGCACTTACTAATATCCACTACATGAATACGTCATATATTGCTTCGGTCTTATCCGTACCACACCGAGCAATCGGAAATGCCTCGTCAATTTCCGTGATCTGGTTAGGGTTACGGAAATCGTCGAGGCAATTCCGATTGCACACCGAGCATAAGTATTATTTGCATGACGTTAATACTACTTTTACCATTGCACGGGGAAATGAATTAAATTAAATTGAATTGAATGGAATTGAATGTTGTCTAACGGCTCATCAACACAGTATAGGTTATTTAGAGCCTCCCCAGAGAGAGAAGAAGGATACATAGGAATCCGGGAACCTGCCCTACTCTTATTATCGAATAGATTCCTATGGTTCTTTAACGTGCTCGGAGGATAGACCGATACACGGGACCGCCCGGTTTACGTCCCCATCCGACGGTCGAGGCTAAGGGAAAGTGTCTTGCCCAAGATCACACCGACGGAACTCAGGGGCACCACGGAGGATTGAACCCGGGACCTCACGGGGAAATTAGGTAAATCTGAATTGTATAGCTGCATAACTATTGCCAGATAATGGATAAATATATTTACCTGTCGATTAATTTACCTATTCAAAGTTTTCTACGTCATGAAATAAAATCTTCTTCTCGCTTTTCACAGATATTGCAATGTATGAATTGTAAATATTTACTGTTGTGTATTGATTTCGATTTAAATAAACATAAACATATTCATGAAACAAGACATGGCCGGAGAACTTTAATTTCCATATTTATTATATTATTAATTGTATTATGATATATTTTTATTGGCTTTATCTCACTGCCACACCGCGCGAATTAACTATTACAATTGTATCGTTTAATATGCATCAACCTCGCCGAAGTTCGAATTTGAGATTAATATATCGTCTTCACAAGCAATGTATTAACAAATTACGTGCTGAAAAGAGTTTTAAAACCAGTAAACCAGTTTGATGTATCCACTCCTGACCTTTATTTTTATCATCCTATCATAACTCAGTTTACAAACTAAATATATCGGATGTGTCTTGAACCAGCGAAATTGTATCGGTAATAGCTGAGTTATGGCCGTTGAATTATTGTAAATTGCATAAGTTTGCATTGTTGTAAAAAAATCCGCAATTAAAATTTCCATCTGATTTAAACGAACGTTTACAGAATGTTTATAGTAATATAATTTTGTTAAATTCTCCAACCAGGTATATCCGACGGTATCAAATTGAGTTATCTGCCCTTGAATCTTCAAAATACATATTTTGACCCAGTTACTACGATATACTTCCATTTTATCATGTCGCTCTGCATAATTCTGCCGAGAAACAGGGTGCCTAAGATAAAACCTTATCTCGGCAGTTACGTTCCTATCCCGTCAGGTGCACCTTTTTGATGACGTCAGCACCTCTTTTGATGACCTCAGGGTATATTTGATGACGTCTGGGTATTTTTGAACGGAAACAAATGGGAAGAAATTGTAAAAAAGTAAATTAGCAACAATGACATAATTTGATTAGTTTACCAACACCTTTTTCCATTCAATTTTAACAAAACTTTTACATCGGAATGTGTATATATATGAGCTTTGGTTGGTTTAAACATATTTTATTCCAAAGATAAGCATACTATACAAATGTTACATATAATAATAAATGGATTGGAACGAAAGCAAAATGCTTACAGAGATCCTTTCCATGGGAAAAGTGATTTACATGCATAACGATTTACATAGTGGATGAATAAATATGTTTTAAATAGGAAAAAAATGAATTGAATTGAATGTTCTTTAACGGCTCATCAACACAAAAAAAGCTCATGCTAGTATTATATTCAGAAAAGGATGGAGACATAAACTAAAATTAGTCAATTAAACAAATTGGACCATTGGCATATATGCACTTTTTGCCGAATAAAGGGGTGACCTAATACATTTTTCTTTATTAGGCACTGACCAATAAAGCAAATCAATGCGGAATCGCTCTGCGTTTATTGTACGTAACGTTATCTGACGTTATAGGTATGAAAGCACTAATTATTTTCCCCATAGACACCAATGTTAAAGTGTCACATATTAATGATTTGCTGCAAATTCAACTCAAGTATGGATAATGCAGCAGTGTGATGTTCATATAGAAAACTATTTTTCCACTTGAAAAATCACCAGAAAACGTGGGGTCACAAGACATGTAAGAAAGTTCTTGTTTGTTTACTAAACAGGTCCAGGGTACAGCTGTTTTTATTGATCGACTGTTTTCATTGCTCACAAAGTGTAAGCATAGAGTCCAAATTTCCAAAATGTTCATCAGTGATCCAGTAAAACCTATTAATACGCTTCTTATACATATAACCACAAAATCGAATAGACATGGGCAGTTTCCCCTACTTATAATGCCCATTTCCATCGAAAAAGGAGGGATTACTTTTTATTATAGGAACTACATTCGACTACACCTCGGAAGGTTTACATTTAATTGGTGGTGGTAAACCTTATGAAAAAACATAAAACAACAACATGGCGGCGTCCGCGATAAGCGTAACATTCTGCGAAATAGATAATACTAGTAATTTATCCAGAAAATGTGGATAATCTACATGATTATCGCCATTCTTCGTTTTTTAAGCCTCGCCTAATAAACTTGATAGTAAACGGCACTGACATAATATTCTCTATTGAACCACGCATATCTGATGGAATTGGAATTGGAGTGAGTAATGTGCTCTATCAATGGAAAAAAACTGACATAAGTTGGCATTCTTTTCATTACTTCTTTTTTTCATCCAATCAAACCAAACTTTCAATGAATCTGTAGAATAATGAGATCTCAATCATCAGCAAGATCAGTAACTTAACTATTCAAATCATTAACATACCAACACTTATACACGTATAACATACGTTTTAATCACAAATCATAACTGATTGATAGAAATAAAATATTTAAGTTTCTTTTCATGCCCCCACCACCGAATGGCGACTCTAAACATTTCCGTCCGTCCGTCCCGAAACGTTTGTTTGTCTATCTTCTCCCACAGATTTCAACCAATTGTTCAGAAACTTTGCAGGATGAGATAAACATATCGATTCGTTGTCAAAAGCGACCTTGTATTACCGTAGTTCCGCCCTTTTTTTCTTCAACTTTTATGTTAAAGTAAGGCGTTTGTCGATCTCTTCCCACAGTTTTCAACCAATTGTTTCGAAACATTACAAGATGTTTGACTATGATATCAAGCAATACGTTCTGGCATAGCAAGCCTATACAATTTTTTTTAATTTTAAAGTTGTTTAAATTGATGTTTTAGGTCCAATTAGATGTTTTTAAGTGATAATGTTTTTTTCCCCCTGGACACCCTGGACAGCGGGCGTGAGTCGTACGATTCGATTTAAATCGCATCCTGGTATTTTCTATACAATGAAATAAATCAAAGTCATGAAAACGTAAAAACAAATCCTTTCAACATCTTCTATGTAATATAAAAACACATAAACTTGCAAATTTCAAGTCAATATCTTTGACGGTTAAAAAGTTATAAGCGGTTCAATATTTTTAAACTACTAAGCTGGATTTTTCCTGTCTGAAGCTGGCACCGCTCGGTCGATTTTTTTAAAAAAAAGGTTATAAAATGTGAGTAAAATTAATTGATTTGGGGTTTATTTTGTAGGAAATTTAATTATGTATCCAAGTAGGTAAGAAAAATGGGAAGCTGCACACACAAAAAGCCAGAATTTGCAAAATACACACCCCATACCCCTATTTTTCAAGGGGGGTAGGGGTAAATATTCTCGATATAACATTGCCGCCAACAATAACAACTCATTGAAACTTTACACAGTAATGGCCATTGGGTGGCCACACATACTCAGAAAGTTTTATTGCGATCGGAGGATGGACGGCTGAGCTGGACTGGTTACCGCGGTCGATTTATGTGAAGATACGGCCAACCGTACATTGCACGGGAAAAACGCGTTGAGTTTCTCTCGATAATTCTATTATATGTTAAGCCAGTGGCATAAAACTTTTCCAGGGAGCATGTGTTCTGCTAGTTTCAGACGGATAGTTGCACGCACGGCTGAGATATGATGGTTAGATCGAACAATAGGGTAAGGTACCCGAGGGGTTAGGGGTACGTTTTTTTCAGTATAGCATTGCTGTACGTAAAAGCAGCTCGTTGAAACTTAACCCAATCATGGGGCTCGAGTGGCCACATATACTCAGAACGTTTCATTGCAATCGAATGATGGACAGTTGAGCTAGGCTGGTTACCGCGATTGATTTATGTGAAAATACGGCCAACGGTAGGTTGCACGGGTAAAACGCATTGGTTTTCTCTCGATAATTCTATTATATGTAAAGCCAGTGGCATGAAACTTTTCTAACGTGTGCATATAGTCAGGGCTCATGTTTTCTGCTAGTTTCAGACGGATCGTTTTACGAACAGCTCATTTAGGGCGGTTAGATCGAACCATAGGGTATGGTTCCCGAGGGGTTAGGGGTACGTTTGTTTCGGTATAGCTTTGCTGTACGTATGAGCAGCTCATTGAAACTTGACCCAATGATGAAGCTTCAGTGGCCACGCATACTCAAAAAGTTTCATTGCAGCCGAATGATGGTCAGTTGAGCTAGGCTGGTTACCGCGATTGATTTATGTGAAAATACGGGCTACCGTACGTTGCCCGGGTAACACGCATTGTTTTTCTCTCGATAATTCTATTATATGTAAAGCCAGTGGCATGAAACTTTTCTATCATGTGCATATAGTCAGTGCCCATGTTTCCTGCTAGTTTCAGACAGATCGTTTTACGAATAGCTCAGTTAGGGCGGTTAGATCGAACAATAGTGTATGTTAACCGAGGGGTTAGTGGTACGTTTTTTCGGTATAGCTTTGCTGTAGGTATGAGCAGCTCATTGAAACTTAACCCAATGATGGGGCTTGAGTGGCCACACATACTCAGAAAGTTTCATTGCAACCGGATGAGGGACAGCTGAGCTAGGCTGGTTACCGAGATAGATTTATGTGAAAACACGGCCTACCGTACGTTGCACGGGTAAAACGCATTGGTTTTCTCTTGATAATTCTGTTATATGTAAAGCCAGTGGCATGAAAATTTTCTAACGTGTGCATATAGTCAGTGCCCATGTTTTCTGCTAGTTTCAGACGGATCTTTATACGAACAGCTCAGTTAGGGCGGTTAGATCGAACAATAGGGTATGGTACCCGAGGGGATAGGGGTACGTTTTTACGGTATAGTTTTGTTGTACGTATGAGCAGCTCATTGATACTTGACCCAAAGATAAGGCTTGCATGGCCACACATACTCAGAAAGTTTCATTGCAACCGGATGAGGGACAACCGAGCTAGGTTGGTTACCGAGATTGATTTATGTGAAAACACGGCCTACCGTACGTTGCACGGGTAAAACGCATTGGTTTTCTCTTGATAATTCTGTTATATGTAAAGCCAGTGGCATGACAATTTTCTAACGTGTGCATATAGTCAGTGCCCATGTTTTCTGCTAGTTTCAGACGGATCTTTATACGAACAGCTCAGTTAGGGCGGTTAGATCGAACAATAGGGTATGGTACCCGAGGGGATAGGGGTACGTTTTTACGGTATAGTTTTGTTGTACGTATGAGCAGCTCATTGATACTTGACCCAAAGATAAGGCTTGCATGGCCACACATACTCAGAAAGTTTCATTGCAACCGGATGAGGGACAACCGAGCTAGGTTGGTTACCGAGATTGATTTATGTGAAAACACGGTCTACCGTACGTTGCACGGGTAAAACGCATTGGGTTTCTCTCGATAATTCTATTAGATGTAAAGCCAGTGGCATGAAACTTTTCTAACGTATGCATAAAGTCAGGGTTCATGTTTTCTGCTAGTTTCAGACGGATCGTTTTACGAACAGCTCAGTTAGGGCGGTTAGATCGAACAATACGATATGGTTCCCGAGGGGGTATGGGTATGTTTTTTCGGTATAGCTTTGCCGTGCGTTAAAGCAGTTCGTTGAAACTTTACCCACTCATGGGTCTGGCATGGCCACACATACTCAGAATGTTTCATTCAATCGAATGATGGACGACTGACCTAGGACTGGTTACCGCGCTCGATTTGTGTGAAAATACGGCCAACGGTACGCTGCACTGGCACAACGCATTGGTTTTCTTTCAATATTTATATTACATGTAGAGCAAGTGGCATGAAACTTTTCCAACCTGTGCATATAGTCAGGGCTCATGTTTGCTGCTAATTTCAGACGGATTGTTAAGCGGACGGTTGAGCTATGGCGATTAGATCGAAAAATAGGGTATGGTACCAGAGGGGTAGGGATATGTTTTTTCGCTATAACATTGTAACCTGCAACAGCAGCATATTGAAACTTTACCCACTGATGGGTCATGAGTGACCACACATACTCAGAAAGTTTCATTGTGATCAAAGTATGGACATTTGGGCTAGGGCGGTTAGATTGAATAATATGGTATGTTAGCAACGGGGTTGGATTACATGGGGAAGGGAAGGAAAATGACAATTTTGAGGTAGCTTTCTATTATGTGCGCGCCGCTTCGATTCGAAAATGGCCTTTGTTAAACCCGGTGCCCGGAACTTTTCCGTCTCCGCAATGCCTGCAACGAAGACCTTCTTCACCCCGCTCCATAGCAGCACTCGTACCAGGTCCATTAAACGCTCGAACATCTCTGATACAGGATTGACAGCGTCGATGTCGTTGCCGCCCACGTTCACCAAGACGTAGTCTGCTTGAAACGCCAGCAGCTTCTTCTTCTCTGCGATGTTCTCCGTTGATAAGGTCAACCCACTTTGTCCAAACATTCGTGTTTCTCCAGGCAAACCCATGTCGATGGTATACTTTGACAATCTCTTCACGTAGCTATCTCCATATAGTGGGTATCTAATCATGATGATAACATGCAGTGTTGTGAAGATCTTGAAGATCTCACCTTGACTGCCCTGACGCGGAATATCTTCAACGTCATCAAGTTCTAATAACCAGAAAATTGACACGCTAGAATTTACAGACATCACAACTTTGACTTAACAACAGGAAATGACATCTGGCACTATGGAGGAGTTGCTTTAAGATTTCGCACCTCCATGGTTCCTGTGTATGTCGGAATATACGAAAAGGTGACATGATATCTGGCGCTATGGAGGAGTTGCTTTAAGTTTTCGCACCTCCATGGTTCCTGTGTATGTCGGAATATACGAAAAGTGACATGACATCTGATCCTATGCGGGAGTTCACACCTCCATTCAATCGCTGGCGATTGGATTGTTGAAACAAGTGGTGGGCGTTGATTAATTAGGAAATGGCATATATATTGTTTTTTATTTTGATTACATTTATCACTTGATATCTGTGGAGTTAATCAGTTTAAATACATTTTGCTTTCTGTTTAAACGGCTTAAATTGGAAGTTTAAATTAATTTGCTTTAAACGCGCTTTTATTTTTCTGTGTTAACTTCTTAAAAAAGTGTTTCGGATTTTCAGTGAGTAGTGTTATTGTCGGATACAGATTAAGATGGCCGGCAAAAACACGTAAGTACTGTAGTGTTAAGTGTTTTAAAACATTCAAACATTTAATTTAAACACTCCTCAAATAAATTAATGAAAATGTTTTGTCATAGGTTAGCAAAAACCTTTTGGCGAATTCACGTATCCCTACCAACCTGGTAACATACCCTATTCTTCAATATAACCGTCCGTGCAACAATCCGTCAGACATTTGCAGGAAACATGCGTCCTGACTATATGCACACGTTGGTAAATTTTCATGCCGCTGGCGTTATACATAATATAATTAAAGTATCGTCCTCCGTTGCATTGCAGACTCACATGCATTTATTTTCTCCCTATAATAATATTATATGTAAAGCCAGCGGCATGAAACTTTACCAACGTGTGCATATAGTCAGGACGCATATTTCTGACTAGTTTCAGATGGATCGTTGCACGGACGGCTGAACTATGGTGGTTAGATCGACGAATACGGTATGGTACCCGAGGGGGTAGGGGTACGTTTTTTCGAATTGTGCCGCCTTTATCAGCAGGTCGTAGAAGCTTTACCCACTGATGGGTCTTGGGTCGCCACATATACTCAGACTGTTTCATTGCGATCGGAGGATGGACAACAGTGCTAGGCTGGGTAAAGTTATCCATATGTGTGAAAACACAGCCAACCGTACTTTGCACAGCCGTCCGTACAGCGATCTATCTAAAACTCGCAAGAAACATGCGCCCAGACCATATGCACCGGTTGGCAATCCTTTATGCCGCTGGTTTTACATTTAATAGAATTATGGAGAGAAAACCAATGCATTTGATCCGTGCAAAGTACGGTTGGTCGTATTTTCACATAAATCGATTTCGATAACCAACCTAGCTCAGCCGTTTGTCTCCTGATTGCAATAAAACTTTCGGAGTATATGTGGCTGTTCAACGTTTCAATAAGCTGATATTACAGGCTGCAAAGTTATATTGAAAAAAGTACCCCTACCCCCTCGGGTACCATAACATATGCTTTGATATAATCGTCATAGCTCAGCCGTCCGTGCAACGATTCGTCTGAAACTCGCAAGAAACATGAATATATGCAAAGGCTGAAAATATTTCATGCAGCTTGCTTTACATTTAATAGAAGTATCGAGAGATAAAGAATTCATTGTTTCCGTGCATAGTACGGTTGGTCATATTTTCACATAAATCTATAGCGGTAACCAACCTAGCTCAACCTTCCGTATCTCGATCGCACTAAAGCTTTTAGAGTATGTGTGGCTATTCGAGACCCATCAGTGGGTAAAGTGTCAATGAGCTGCTATTAAGGGCAAGAAAGTTATAGCGTAAAAACGTACCCCTTCACCCTCGGTAACCATACCATAAACCAAGCTCAACCGTCCGTCCTCTGATTACAATGAAACTTTCTCAGTTTAAGTGGTCACTCAAGACCCATAAGTGTTCAACTTTTAAACGAGCTGATACTTTGGGCAGCAAATATATAGCGAACAAAACGTACCCCTAGCCCCTTGGGTACCATACCACCATATCAGATTCTTCAATCTAACCGCCATAGCTCAACCGTCCGTGCAACGATCCATCAGAAATTTGCAGGAAACATGCGCCCTGACTATATACACACTTTGGTAAAGTGTCATGCCACTGCCGTTATACATAATAGAATTAAATTATCGTCCTCCGTTGCATTGCAGACTCACGTGCATTGTTTTTCTCTCGATAATTATATTATATGTAAAGCCAGCGGCATGAAACTTTACCAACGTGTGCATATAGTCGGGGCGCAAATTTCCGACGAGTTTCAGATGGATTGTTGCACGGACGTCTGAACTATGGTAGTTAGATCGAAGAATAGCGTATGGTACCCGAGGGGGTAGGGGTACGTTTTTTCGAATTGTGCCGCCTTTATCAGCAGGTCGTAGAAGCTTTACCCACTGATGGGTCTTGAGTAGCCACATATACTCAGACTGTTTCATTACGATCGGAGGATGGACATCAGTGCTAGGCTGGGTAAAGCGATCGATTTGTGTGAAAACACAGCCAACCGTACTTTGCACGGGAAAAAATGCATTGGTTTTCCCTCGATAATTTAATTGTATTTAAAGCCAAGGATATAAAACGTTGGCAACGTCTGCATATACTTAGGATGAAAGTTTCCTGAGAGTTTCAGACGGAATGCTGCACGTACTGCTTAGCTATGGCGATTATATCGAAGCATATGTTATGGTACCCGAGGGGGTAGGTTAGGTCAGCCGTCCGTACAGCGATCCATCTAAAACTCGCAAGAAACATGCGCCCAGACCATATGCACCAGTTGGCAATCCTTTATCTGCTGGTTTTACATTTAATAGAATTATGGAGAGAAAAACAATGCATTTGATCCGTGCAAAGTACGGTTGGTCGTATTTTCACATAAATTGATTTCGATAACCAACCTAGCTCAACTGTTTGTCTCCCGATTGCAATAAAACTTTCGGAATATATGTGGCTATTCAAGACCCATTAGTGGATAACGTTTCAATGAGCTGCTGTTACAGGCTGCAAAGTTATATTGAAAAAAGTATCCCTACCCCCTCGGGTAACATAACATATGCTTTGATATAATCGTCATAGCTCAGCCGTCCGTGCAACGATCCGTCTGAAACTCGCAAGAAACATGAATATATGCAAAGGCTGAAAATGTTTCATGCTGCTGGCTTTACATTTAATAGAAGTATCGAGAGATAAAGAATTCATTTTGTTCATGCAGAGTACGGTTGGTCATATTTTGCACATAAATCTATAGCGGTAACGAACCTAGCTCAACCTTCCGTATCCCGATCGCAATAAATCTTTTAGAGTATGTGTGGTTATTCAAGACCCATCAGTGGGTAAAGTGTCAATGAGCTGCTATTAAGGGCAAGCAAGTTATAGCGTCAAAACGTACCCCGTCCCCTTCGGTGACCATACCATAAACTTAACTCAACCGTCCGTCCTCTGATTACAATGAAACTTTATCAGTTTAAATGGTCACTCAAGGCCCATAAGTGGGCAACTTTTAAACGAGCTGATACTACGGGCGGCAAAGATATAGCGAACAAAACGTACCCCTAGCCCCTTGGGTACCATACCACCATAACATATTCTTCAGTCTAACCGCCATAGCTCAAACGTACGTGCAACGAGTCATCAGAAATTTGCAGAAAACATGCGCCCTGTCTATATACACACGTTGGTAAAGTGTCATGCCGCATCCTTTATACATAATATAATTAAATTATCGTCCTCCGTTGCATTGCAGACTCACATGCATTGTTTTTCTCTCGATAATTCGATTACATGTAAAGCCAGCGCAATGAAACTTTACCAACGTGTGCATATAGTCGGGGCGCATATTTCCGACGAGTTTAAGATGGATTGTTGCACGGACGGCTGAACTATGGTAGTTAGATCGAATAATAGCGTATAGTACCCGAGGGGGTAGGGTAGTTTTTTCGAATTGTGCCGCCTTTATCAGCAGGTCGTAGAAGCTTTACCCACTGATGGGTCTTGAGTAGCCACATATACTCAGATTGTTTCATTGCGATCGGAGGATGGACAACAGTGCTAGGCTGGGTAAAGCGATCGATTTGTGTGAAAACACAGCCAACCGTACTTTGCACGGAAAAAAATGCATTGGTTTTCCCTCGATAATTTAATTGTATTTAAAGCCAAGGATATGAAACGTTGGAAACCACTGCATATATTTAGGATGCATGTTTTCTGAGAGTTTCAGACGGACTGTTCCACGTACGGCTGAGCTATGGCGATTATATCGAAGCATATGTTATGGTACCCTAGGGGGTAGAGTAGCTCAGCCGTCCGTGCAGCGATTCATCTAAAACTCGCAAGAAACATACGCACAGACCATATGCACCGGTTGGCAATCCTTTATGCCGCTGGTTTTACATTTAATAGAATTATGGATAGAAAACCAATGCATTTGATCCGTGCAAAGTACGGTTGGTCGTATTTTCACATAAATCGATTTCGATACAACCTAGCTCAGCCGTTTGTCTCCGTATTGCAATACAAACTTTCGGAGTATATGTGGCTATTCAAGACCCATTAGTGGATAACGTTTCAATGAGCTGCTATTACAGGCTGCAAAGTTATATTGAAAAAAATTACCCCTACCCCCTCGGGTACCATAACATATGCTTTGATATAATCGTCATAGCTCAGCCGTCCGTGCAACGATTCGTCTGAAACTTGCAAGAAACATGAATATATGCAAAGGCTGAAAATGTTTCATGCAGCTGGCTTTACATTTCATAGAAAAATCGAGAGATAAAGAATTCATTTTTTCCGTGCAGAGTACGGTTGGTCATATTTTCACATAAATCTATAGCGGTAACCAACCTAGCTCAACCTTTCGTATCCCGATCGCAATAAAGCTTTTAGAGTATGCGTGGCTATTCAAGACCTATCAATGGGTAAAGTGTCAATGAGCTGCTATTAAGGGCAAGAAAGTTATAGCGTCAAAACGTACCCCGTCCCCTTCGGTGAACATACCATAAACCTAGCTCAATCGTCCGTCCTTTGATTACAATGAAACTTTATCAGTTTAAGTGGTCACTCAAGACCCATAAGTGGGCAACTTTTAAACGAGCTGATACTACGGGCGGCGAAGATATAGCGAACAAAACGTACCCCTAGCCCCTTGGGTACCATACCACCATATCATATTCTTCAATCTAACCGCCATAGCTCAACCGTCCGTGCAACGATCCATCAGAAATTTGCAGGAAACATGCGCCCTGACTATATACACACGTTGGTAAAGTGTCATGCCACTGCCGTTATACATAATATAATTAAATTATCGTCCTCCGTTGCATTGCAGACTCACGTGCATTGTTTTTCTCTCGATAATTCTATTATATGTAAAGCCAGCGGCATGAAACTTTACCAACGTGTGCATATAGTCGGGGCGCATATTTCCGACGAGTTTCAGATGGATTGTTGCACGGGCGTCTGAACTATGGTAGTTAGATCGAAGAATAGCGTATGGTACCCGAGGGGGTAGGGTACGTTTTTTCGAATTGTGCCGCCTTTATCAGCAGGTCGTAGAAGCTTTACCCACTGATGGGTCTTGAGTAGCCACATATACGCAGACTGTTTCATTGCGATCGGAGGATGGACAACAGTGCTAGGCTGGGTAAAGCGATCGATTTGTGTGAAAACACAGCCAACCGTACTTTGCACGGGAAAAAGTGCATTGGTTTTCCCTCGATAATTTAATTGTATTTAAAGCCAAGATATGAAACGTTGGCAACGTCTGCATATATTTAGGATGCATGTTTCCTGAGAGTTTCAGACAGAATGCTGCACGTACGGCTGAGCTATGGCGATTATAACGAAGCATATGTTATCGTACCCGAGGGGGTAGGGTAGCTCAGCCGTCCGTGCAGCGATCCATCTAAAACTCGCAAGAAACATACGCCCAGACCATATGCTTCGGTTGGCAATCCTTTATGCCGCTGGTTTTACATTTAATAGAATTATGGATAGAAAACCAATGCATTTGATCCTAGCAAAGTACGGTTGTTCGTATTTTCACATAAATCGATTTCGATACAACCTAGCTCAGCCGTTTGTCTCCTGATTGCAATAAATACGTTCGGAGTATATGTGGCTATTCACGACCCATTAGTGGATAACGTTTCAATGAGCTGCTATTACAGGCTGCACAGTTATATTGAAAAAAGTACCCCTACCCCCTCGGGTACCATAACATATGCTTTGATATAATCGTCATAGCTCAGCCGTCCGTGCAACGATTCGTCTGAAACTCGCAAGAAACATGAATATATGCAAAGGCTGAAAATATTTCATGCAGCTTGCTTTACATTAAATAGAATTATCGAGAGATAAAGAATTCATTGTTTCCGTGCATAGTACGGTTGGTCATATTTTCACATAAATCTATAGCGGTAACCAACCTAGCTCAACCTTCCGTATCCCGATCGCATTAAAGCTTTTAGAGTATGTGTGGCTATTCAAGACCCATCAGTGGGTAAAGTGTCAATGAGCTGCTATTAAGGGCAAGAAAGTTATAGCGTAAAAACGTACACCTTCACCCTCGGTAACCATACCATAAACCTAGCTCAACCGTCCGTCCTCTGATTACAATGAAACTTTCTCAGTTTAAGTGGTCACTCAAGACCCATAAGTGTTCAACTTTTAAACGAGCTGATACTATGGGCAACAAAGATATAGCGAACAAAACGTACCCCTAGCCCCTTGGGTACCATACCACCATATCAGATTCTTCAATCTAACCGCCATAGCTCAACCGTCCGTGCAACGATCCATCAGAAATTTGCAGGAAACATGCGCCCTGTCTATATACACACGTTGGTAAAGTGTCATGCCGCATCCTTTATACATAATATAATTAAATTATCGTCCTCCGTTGCATTGCAGACTCACATGCATTGTTTTTCTCTCGATAATTCAATTACATGTAAAGCCAGCGCAATGAAACTTTACCAACGTTTGCATATAGTCGGAGCGCATATTTCCGACGAGTTTAAGATGGATTGTTGCACGGACGGCTGAACTATGGTAGTTAGATCGAATAATAGCGTATAGTACCCGAGGAGGTAGGGTAGTTTTTTCGAATTGTGCCGCCTTTATCAGCAGGTCGTAGAAGCTTTACCCACTGATGGGTCTTGAGTAGCCACATATACTCAGATTGTTTCATTGCGATCGGAGGATGGACAACAGTGCTAGGCTGGGTAAAGCGATCGATTTTTGTGAAAACACAGCCAACCGTACTTTGCACGGAAAAAAATGCATTGGTTTTCCCTCGATAATTTAATTGAATTTAAAGCCAAGGATATGAAACGTTGGAAACCACTGCATATATTTAGGATGCATGTTTTCTGAGAGTTTCAGACGGACTGTTTCACGTACGGCTGAGCTATGGCGATTATATCGAAGCATATGTTATGGTACCCTAGGGGGTAGAGTAGCTCAGCCGTCCGTGCAGCGATTCATCTAAAACTCGCAAGAAACATACGCACAGACCATATGCACCGGTTGGCAATCCTTTATGCCGCTGGTTTTACATTTAATAGAATTATGGATAGAAAACCAATGCATTTGATCCGTGCAAAGTACGGTTGGTCGTATTTTCACATAAATCGATTTCGATACAACCTAGCTCAGCCGTTTGTCTCCGTATTGCAATACAAACTTTCGGAGTATATGTGGCTATTCAAGACCCATTAGTGGATAACGTTTCAATGAGCTGCTATTACAGGCTGCAAAGTTATATTGAAAAAAATTACCCCTACCCCCTCGGGTACCATAACATATGCTTTGATATAATCGTCATAGCTCAGCCGTCCGTGCAACGATTCGTCTGAAACTCGCAAGAAACATGAATATATGCAAAGGCTGAAAATGTTTCATGCAGCTGGCTTTACATTTCATAGAAAAATCGAGAGATAAAGAATTCATTTTTTCCGTGCAGAGTACGGTTGGTCATATTTTCACATAAATCTATAGCGGTAACCAACCTAGCTCAACCTTTCGTATCCCGATCGCAATAAAGCTTTTAGAGTATGTGTGGCTATTCAAGACCTATCAATGGGTAAAGTGTCAATGAGCTGCTATTAAGGGCAAGAAAGTTATAGCGTCAAAACGTACCCCGTCCCCTTCGGTGACCATACCATAAACCTAGCTCAATCGTCCGTCCTTTGATTACAATGAAACTTTATCAGTTTAAGTGGTCACTCAAGACCCATAAGTGGGCAACTTTTAAACGAGCTGATACTACGGGCGGCGAAGATATAGCGAACAAAACGTACCCCTAGCCCCTTGGGTACCATACCACCATATCATATTCTTCAATCTAACCGCCATAGCTCAACCGTCCGTGCAACGATCCATCAGAAATTTGCAGGAAACATGCGCCCTGACTATATACACACGTTGGTAAAGTGTCATGCCACTGCCGTTATACATAATATAATTAAATTATCGTCCTCCGTTGCATTGCAGACTCACGTGCATTGTTTTTCTCTCGATAATTCTATTATATGTAAAGCCAGCGGCATGAAACTTTACCAACGTGTGCATATAGTCGGGGCGCATATTTCCGACGAGTTTCAGATGGATTGTTGCACGGGCGTCTGAACTATGGTAGTTAGATCGAAGAATAGCGTATGGTACCCGAGGGGGTAGGGTACGTTTTTTCGAATTGTGCCGCCTTTATCAGCAGGTCGTAGAAGCTTTACCCACTGATGGGTCTTGAGTAGCCACATATACGCAGACTGTTTCATTGCGATCGGAGGATGGACAACAGTGCTAGGCTGGGTAAAGCGATCGATTTGTGTGAAAACACAGCCAACCGTACTTTGCACGGGAAAAAATGCATTGGTTTTCCCTCGATAATTTAATTCTATTTAAAGCCACGGATATAAAACGTTGGCAACGTCTGCATATATTTAGGATGCATGTTTCCTGAGAGTTTCTGACGGAATGCTGCACGTACGGCTTAGCTATGGCGATTATATCGAAGCATATGTTATGGTACCCGAGGGGGTAGGTTAGCTCAGCCGTCCGTACAGCGATCCATCTAAAACTCGCAAGAAACATGCGCCCAGACCATATGCACCAGTTGGCAATCCTTTATCTGGTGGTTTTACATTTAATAGAATTATGGATAGAAAACCAATGCATTTGATCCGTGCAAAGTACGGTTGGTCGTATTTTCACATAAATCGATTTCGATACAACCTAGCTCAGCCGTTTGTCTCCGTATTGCAATAAAAACTTTCGGAGTATATGTGGCTATTCAAGACCCATTAGTGGATAACGTTTCAATGAGCTGCTATTACAGGCTGCAAAGTTATATTGAAAAAAATTACCCCTTCCCCCTCGGGACCATAACATATGCTTTGATATAATCGTCATAGCTCAGCCGTCCGTGCAACGATCCGTTTGAAATTCGCAAGAAACATGAATATATGCAAAGGCTGAAAATGTTTCCATAATTGGGCAACTTTTAAACGAGCTGATACTACGGGCGGCAAAGATATAGCGAACAAAATATACCCCTAGCCCCTTGGGTACCATACCACCATATCATATTCTTCAATCTAACCGCCATAGCTCAACCGCCCGTGCAACGATCCATCAGGAAACATGCGCCCTGACTATAAATACACACGTTGGTAAAGTGTCATGCCGCTGCCTTTATACATAATATAATTAAATTATCGTCCTCCGTAGCATTGCAGACTCAGATGCACTGTTTTTCTCTCGATAATTCAATTATATGTAAAGCCAGCGCATGAAACTTTACCAACGTATGCATATAGTCGGGGCGCATATTTCCGACTAGTTTCAGATGGATTGTTGCACGGACGGCTGAACTATGGTAGTCAGATCGAAGAATAGGGTATCGTACCCGAGGGGGTAAGGGTACGTTTCTGACTATAATTGTGCCGCCTATGTCACCAGGTCGTTGAAGCTTTAACCACTAATGGGTCTGGAGTGGCCACATTTACACAGAATGTTTCATTGCGATCGGAGGATGGACAAATGTGCTAGGCTGGGTAAAGCGATCGATTTGTGTGAAAACACAGCCAACCGTACTTTGCACGGGAAAAATACATTGGTTTTCTCTCGATAATCTAATTGAATTTGAAGCCAGGGATATAAAACGTTGGCAACGTCTGCATATAGTTTTGGGGCATGTTTTCTGAGAGTTACAGACGGACCGTTGCACGTACGGTTGAGTTATGGTGGTTAGATCGAAGAATAGGGTATGGTACCCGAGGGGGTAGTGGTAAGTTTTTATATCTAACTTTGCCATCCTTTGTAGCAGCTTGTTGAAACATTACCCACTGATTGGTCTTGAGGGATCAAACATACTCAGATAGTTATCCTGACTTTCGATCGCAATGAAACTTACTAACTATATGTGGCCATAAGAGACCCATCCAGGGGTAAAGTTTTAACGATATGCTGTCTTGGACGGCAAAGTGATATCTAAAAACGTATCATACCTTCAATCAAACCGCCATAATGTTACTCCTTATATGTGTGTGTTATCTTTCAAGCATCTTAAGGCGACTGAATGTAAGTGCATGTTATGTTTTGTTTACAGAGCGCCGATTAATACAGGAAATGCAGGAAAAGGTAAGAACTATCATAGTTTAGTGAGTTATCCTGAACTGGCACGTCCCTGGGGATCCCTAGTTTGCCCGCTATGTTTGATTGTCCAGACAAAACTGAGTAATCACCTTAGGAAGGTATGCATGAAGAATGCGTCTGAATCAAGCATATCGCAAGTAGAGCACCAGGCCAAAGACGAGCTATATTTGAGAAGCATGTATGCGTACATAACAGCTGAGGATCTTGCGAGATTTTTCCCAGACCCGGACTACTATGCGACGGCTATGGACCTGCTCAAGCAATTGCACGTCACCGTTCGTGATGTTAAGGCGCACCGCGAAGCGAATAACATACGCGACAAAAACCAACACTTCCCAGCTGAACAGGCATACACAAGGCCTAAGGTTGTAATGTCAACATCAGATCTCGTTTCTGACCTTCACCCTGCAGCAGCTGACGTTGTTAAGTGCGTGGAGACCCAAGGACATGGTGTCAGGCCTACTGCATCTTGTTCGGCGTCGAGCGTACCACTGAACCACATTTTGGACGAGGCAGACATTGATGTTCCTGTGGAGCAGGCATCGGATGGCGAGAGGCCGAATGTCACTGACGAAAGGTCGCCTCGATCTGATGCCGTGTCCATGGATCTCTGTCGTGTGTCGAATTCGGGACCCAAACGGCCGATGTTACCACTCTACCCGTCGTTTGACGACGATATGGTAGTCAGTGATTGTCCTGCGGATGTCAGTGGTAGACCAGCCCAGATTGCCACTTCACCACAATCACCAGACAGGAGCAGCCCGCTGTTCCCACGCGGCGGCGGCAAACGCTCACGGGCTTTGACGGAGTCGCCAGAGAGTGATGTTGATCAACGGGCAGAATTGGGAGATGCGAGTCCCACTGCACAGACTACTCCATCTCGATCTTCCCCGAACGTGAAAGCCGCCAAACGGCAGAGAATCATGGATGCGCAGAGCTCCGATGACGATGAGCCGTTGAGTACCCGCGTAGCCAGATTACATACTACAGGTCCTAAGGCCTTAGTTAACGTCTCCATGGACACACTTAAAGAATTGAAGCTGTCCAACCCATACATGCAACGCCTAAAAACGTTTATGAAGTTCAGATCGAACGCGGAAAATTCGGCAGAGTACATCTCAAACACGCAATCCACCTTGCTCAAAATGATGCTGTACACGTGTGCCGATCACAAAATGGAGAACTTCGACATAATCAACTTCTGTCAGCTAAAAACGGTCGAGAGTATTTATAATGCTCTCATGGATGAGTGTCACTTCAAAGCGCAAAGGATTCAAAATTACCTGAAAGCTCTCCTGATTTTCTTCAACATGCTGTACGTAAACGAACCGGAGGCCACGGATCTATCAAACAAAGCTTTGTATTGTAAACATCAAATCCTAGGTTTAACGGCTTCAGTCACACAACGCCATAACAAGGAGATACAATCCAAGAAACTGCAGAGGTTACATGGACCCAATAAATTAAAGATGCTAAGTGTCGAAATACTCAAACGAAACCTTCAGAAAATTCAAGCTAAGGCCACGGCAATCATTCTGAACGCGGAGAGCACGGGCATACGTCCCAACAAAGCAGACACCGCTCTGGTAAATGGTTATTTCTTCGCACTAGCAGCGATGACGCAAGGTCATCGAAAAATGGTGATGGAAAAAATGACCATGGATATGTACAAATTGGCTAAGAGAAATCCTATCGTAAGAGATGATGGCTCTACCAGTTACCTCTTGAGCACCGACAAGCACAAGACCGGTGGTCAGAGCTTGGCGCACGTGGCCTTCAACGAGGAAAGGTTTGAACTGCTTAAGAAGTATGTCAAACATGTCCGAGCGAAACCCCAGCAAAACGAGGAAAACTATCTCCTTCTACAGTTTAATGGATCGAAGATGCACAACGGTGCCACCATTATGGAACAAGTGCAGACTCGGTGCGGTTGTAAGCCGATCGTGACTATGTCAGACATGCGGCAATTTATAGAGACGGAGAGCCAAAAATTGCTGTTGAGAGAAGCCCTGAATCGAATGACCATCGTGGAATCCCTGTGCAGCTCCAGTGGCCAGAGAGATGTGCATCAACAAGGCGTCCCTGCTCAGTTGTCTCGCCTCGGAGATGATCGTACATGCCGATCTGGGTCACCAGATTCAGTGCGAAGCGAAGGCTCATTGGTATCTTCGTCTGGGCAGTCGTCTTCGTCTGCATAGTCTGTTGTGTCGAGGCTACCGAACTCTGTGAGAATGAAGATGGTATTAGCCAAGTTTAAAATAACGCCCGACGGAGACGTCCCGTCCTATGCGGACTTTACGCGGATGGCAGGGGAAATGCCCGAGCTGTGCATGGAGGTGAACATTGCGACAAAGAAGCAATTCAACGCTATGGCCATCGCTGAGAGGACTAGACATAGAGCCCGGCAGTTCGAAGATGACCATGCGCGGTGCCAGGAATGTCCAAAACTTGAGAACAACCACTACCTTGAGTCCAGAAAGTGGACATCGAAAAAGCTGACTGAAGAAATCCGCAGGTCATGGCATTCGCGTCCTTTGAAGAAACGAGGTCCAAGTACAACACAAGACGACATGAACGCGTCGCTTGTTAAGGCGTAAAATTGGCCCCACATACAGGTGAAAGAAGAAGGCGGCGATAAGGGCAAGTGCGTCATAGCGGTAAAGCCCATACGAGAGGGCACGGTATCTGCGATTACCACGGAACACTTTTGGACGACGCCGAGGGAACAAGGAAATTCAAAGGCTATGGTGACGACACGAAGAACGCCTACATGTTCACATTTGAGCACCGAGGCCAGCGGCACTGGATAGACAGCGTGCAGAAATGCAGCTGCCATTCCAGATGGACGAAAGGGCGGTTCATGAATCACAACAGGAAAAAGCCCAACGTGAAGCCGAAGGTTGTAGAGGTACACGGTGTCCCGCACGTGTTTATGTTCGCAGTACGCGACATTCCCGCTTTTGAGCTGCTTGAATTTAACTATGGATGCTTCCGCAATCAAGCCATCAGCACTGGATGTAGTGTATAACACACAGCATAACAGTATTTCAATGTACAGACGAGTCTTAACTTGAACTACGCTTGCCAAAAGACCGTCGATACCCCGATCGTCGGGCCCTTTTGCTACGGTAGTTATGTAAACATTTGGGTAACAGGCCAGGTTATCCAAATGCCGGTATACCGATCACGGGAGGAGCATACACGCTCGCTGGGCTCGCTATGTACATTTCAACACATTATACATCATTCCTTCGTAATAAAGAGGTTAGGCCTGGGTAGTATTAGTTAGCAGTGTTTATCCTTTTCGTACTCGCTGGGCTGGCTATGCACATTTCAACACACAATACATCAATCCTCCGTAGTATAGTGATTAGGCGTGGGTAAGATTAGTTAGCACTGTTTATCCTTTTCGTATATCTAGACATGACCGCCGCAACAGGCAATATATCAGTGTACAGGCGAGACTTAACTTGAACTACGCTGGCCAAAAGGCCGTCGATACCCCGATCGGCAGGCCCTTTTGCTACGGTAGTTATGTTAACATTTGGGTAACAGGCCAGGTTACCCAAATGCCGGTATACCGATCACGGGAGGAGCATACACGCTCGCTGGGCTCGCTATGTACATTTCAACACACAATACATCATTCCTTAGTAGTATAGTGGTTAGGCGTGGGTAAGATTAGTTAGCACTGTTTATCCTTTTCGTATATCTAGACATATGACCGCCGCAACAGGCAATATATCAGTGTACAGACGAGACTTAACTTGAACTACGCTTGCCAAAAGGCCGTCGATACCCCGATCGGCAGGCCCTTTTGCTACGGTAGTTATGTTAACATTTGGGTAACAGGCCAGGTTACCCAAATGCCGGTATACCGATCACGGGAGGAGCATACACGCTCGCTGGGCTCGCTATGTACATTTCAACACACAATACATCATTCCTTAGTAGTATAGTGGTTAGGCGTGGGTAAGATTAGTTAACACTGTTTATCCTTTTCGTATATCTAGACATATGACCGCCGCAACAGGCAATATATCAGTGTACAGGCGAGACTTAACTTGAACTACGCTTGCCAAATGGCCGTCGATACCCCGATCGGCAGGCCCTTTTGCTACGGTAGTTATGTTAACATTTGTGTAACAGGCCAGGTTACCCAAATGCCGGTATACCGATCACGGGAGGAGCATACACGCTCGCTGGGCTCGCTATGTACATTTCAACACACAATACATCATTCCTTAGTAGTATAGTGGTTAGGCGTGGGTAGGATTAGTTAGCAGTGTTTCTCCTTTTCGTATATCTAGTCATATGACCGCCGCAACAGGCGATATATCAGTGTACAGGCGAGACTTAACTTAAACTACGCTTGCCAAAAGGCCGTCTATACCCCGATCGGAAGGCCCTTTTGCTACGGTAGTTATGTTAACATTTGGGTAACAGGCCAGGTTATCCAAATGCCGGTATACCGATCACGGGAGGAGCATACACGCTCGCTGGGCTCGCTATGTACATTTCAACACACAAAACATTAATTCTCCGTAGTATAGTGGTTGGGCGTGGGTAATATTAGTTAGCAGTGTTGATCCTTTTCGTATATCTAGACATATGACCGCCGCACCAGGCAATATATCAGTGTACAGGCGAGACTTAACTTGAACTACGCTTTCAAAAAGGCCGTCGATACCCCGATCGGCAGGCATTTTTGATGCGGTAGTTATGTTAACACTTGAATAACAGGCCATGTTACTCAAATGCCCTTATACCGATCACGGGAGGAGCATACACGCTCGCTGGGCTCGCTATGTACACTGCAACAGACAACACACCAATCCTTCGTAGGTATAGTGGTAAGGGCTTGGTTAGGATCAGTTAGGTATTGACAGGAAGAAGAGTGCTTATCACCGTTCCTTAACGCAATCCAAGCCGCGTTTAAACCTTTTTGGTCCACTATATGAGGTGGGCTCCCCGTGCCGTGGACTGGAAACATCAGAGACGCAGGCTCTGCTTCTGTCTCTGATGGCCAACGACCTCATGCCCGTCAGAAAGCAGGTAATGCAGTAATGTAGTTTAGTTAGTATAGCCGGTGACTAACCTATGAAAAGTAGGAAACCGGTTTCAGTAATTCAACAATTCTCATATACGTCTGTATAAACCGAACGCCATGTATAACAGCTACCCGTATATAAGTTTTACATATAGTTCATCTTACAATGAAGCGATCGGCACACAAACGTGCACACATGTAAAGTACATGTACCAGCAGGTAATTCACCAATGTAGTTCAGTTAGTATAGCTGGGTGACTAACCTATGATCAGTACGGATAGCCAGCTGATTACAGGAACATAGCATTTACTCGCGACAGTCGCTAGCTTGAACAACTTGGTGACCTTAATGCTTATATTGTACAAAGTATAAAACACTCTCGATTAAACGAGTACTTTCCATAAATGCTATCACACTATATATCGTTTGAGCCTAAGTACAATAGTAGGCTACCGTTTTAAGTAATTCAACAATTTTCATACTACCTCTATATATACCGAGCGCCATGTATAACAGCTACCCGTATATGGTTTTTACATATAGTTCATCGGGGTTGTATTTTTATGTATGATTACGCTTAAATTTGATATGTGTCACGGAAACATAAAATTAAAAATAAATCACCCTGGTAAATATTTCAAAAAATTTAAACTGCTTTAAATTGCAGATATTGGATCAATGAAGAATTTAAGCATAAATACATGTTGTAAATTATGTTTATCTCTCTGCCACGAATAAAAACATTACAAGGGACCCTATGGAAAATTAATTGTGGTGTGAGACGTTAAAGCATTTAATTGCAATCACGAATACAGCTATTAATGATTTGTTTGATGTTTAACCTCATTTTCATCACATTTTAGGCTATATATGACGGTCAATTATTTTGTGGCGGAGGCAGACCACCCACCTGTACCTGGGTAGAATCAGTACTGTATACTTCACGCCATCCGTAAGAATTGACACTTTCTCATTGACAAGTTGAGTTCCCAGTGGGATTCGAACCTGTAGTGGTGAGAGGCGTGAAGGTTTACACCGTATTTGTTTGTATGGTGTTTTACGTCATTTTCAACACATGTAAGGTTATATATGACGATCGATTTTTTGTAGAACCAGTACTGTGTACCTCCAGCGTACCTCGATACTTCCTCCCTTACAAGTCGAGCTCCCAGTGGGATTCGAACCCGCAGCGGTGAGTGGCGAAGGTTTACAACGCAACGTCGTTAACCATTCGGCCACGGAGACGACCCGGTTTACACCGTAACGTCGTTAACCCCTCGACCACGGAAGCGACTTAATCTATTAATGAGCGGGTGACTTGTAAACGTTTTGTTTAGGTTTTCATCATTTTATAAGTTATTATTCACTTTCTTTATCTGAGCGCGAAAGGATAAAGACGAATCTCGACACTTAGGGTTCGAATCCAACTGAGACCTCGACATTTTAGTTAGAAAGTGTCGATTCTTACGGATGGCGGGAGGTATACAGTACTGCTTCTACCCACAAATAAGTGGATGGTCTACCTCCACCACTGAAAATCGACTGTCAAATAGCCTAAAATGTGCTGAAAATGGTGTTTAACACCAAACAAAAAAAAGAAATCTGTATTTCCATCTTACATATAATTTACACGTTCTTTTATCGTATATAATCATATAGTAAAAAAAATCAAGTACAAAAAATCGTTGCTCAAATAAATAATGTCCAAGTAAACCACCGTTGGCCTTAAGGGTAATTGCCGCAAACGTTTGTACATGTAATTGCCGCAAACGTTTGTACATGTAATTGCCGCAAACGTTGTACATGTAATTGCTGCAAACGTTTGTACATGTAATTGCCGCAAACGTTTGTACATGTAATTGCCGCAAACGTTTGTACATGTAATTGCCGCAAACGTTTGTACATGTAATTGCCGCAAACGTTGTACATGTAATTGCCGCAAACGTTTGTACATGTAATTGCCGCAAACGTGTGTACATGTAATTGCCGCGAACGTTGTACATGTAATTGCCGCAAACGTTGTACATGTAATTGCCGCAAATGTTTGTAGATGTAATTGCCGCAAACGTTGTACATGTAATTGCCGCAAATGTGTCAAAAGGGAATATCCAGTGATCCGCCGTTCAGAGAACGAACCAGGATGACTGATATTATGGGAAGGCGTCTGCAGGGAAGGTGGAACTAGAAAGAGCCGTTTTTCGTTCACCCTACTGAGACTGCAAGTAACCACCAACGGATACCTGCGAATCTACACTTGTCGTATGCTAGTGTCACTATATCTTTCTTTGCTGGGGAGTGGGGGGGGGGGGGAGGGGACAACCCAGTCATCGTTACCGTCGTAGTTGTCCTGGATGTTCGCAAAGATCTAGGTATGATAAGGGGCAAAATTGGCCCCCAATATTGAAATTGTGAATGCCCACATTTTTAATAATTATTTTAGCTTCAAATGGACCAAATCATTACTAGAACTATAAAAAAACACTTTGAATGCTCTAAATTAGTTTATCAGCTTCACAAACAAGGCCTTTTCTTTCAAAACATTTTGGTTAATTTTTAGCAGTTTTCACTCAGTTTTTGGTCTTGGAAATATAGAGCGCACTCTCGAGAACATCTGATTTTTTGTTAAAACATGTACTTTATAGGGACACATCATCAGCAAAAAGCTGGGTATGCTCGGAGGTCCGCTCCATATTTTAGGATCAAAAGTTTGCCCAGAAAAGTTCAAAATCTACACAATATGACAAAATTACCAAAAACGTCATTTGTTGAGACCCTGTTTAATCTTCTAGATAAATAAAATAAATAAAAGACCTTTTGAATATCGAATATGAACAATTTATTTAGGCATGCACACCAAAATAAAGTAAAATAATGTCTTTTGTATTTTGAATATTTTGGGGGCCAACATACCTTGTCCTTTGTCTCCTATATTATACAAATACATCTATGTAGTAGCAATAATAATAAATGTCTACGAACATCAATTTAAACTAAGATAAATAAAAAAGATAAGCACGTGTGGTAATGGAAAACCAAATTTATTTTGATAAATCTTACTTTTTTGTGTGAATTTACCGAATATAAAGGAAACAAACCGTTATAACTGGTTAATTATTTAATAAATAAGGAAAACAAGTGGAAAAAAGAGGAAGTATCATAATTATAGCTAATTTTAGATTGTGACGTGCCCGTGTTTTTGTTTTTATAAAACAAATGCACTCAAATATTTGACACGACTTTCATCGTTACGATGATAGAATACATAATACGCAAACACTGTCGTAGATCAAAGCCTGCCTAAATGCATAAATTATAAATAAGACAATGACACGCGTCATTGTCATGTGTTATACAGGTGTATATGAATTGTGTTGCATTTTTACTTCGTTCAAGTGATAAGCTGTCGCATTTTTCAAAGCATTTTGCCGTTGCCAGTCAAATACATCAGATTGTGTTCAAAGAATTTAATAACATTGTGATAATTAAAGAAACTACCGATGGCGGGAGGTGTACAGTACTGGTTCTACCCAGGACAAGTGGGTGGTCTGCCTCCACCACAAAAAAAATCGACCGTCATATATAACCTTACTTGTGTTGAAAATGACGTAGAACAACATACAAAACAAATAAAGAAACTAACCACTACACAACCGTTTTACAAAACTCTAGCCAGGTGTTCAGGCCATATAATAATGTATATGTGTCGATTAAAAGTAAAGTTTCATTCACGTTTTTTTTTAAAAATACTCGTGATTGATTATGCGTAAAATGAATTATGAGTAGTTGGAAACTCTTGGGGTCTGGCCTTGCTGGTTAAAGCAGTTTATATTGTGTCTATAGAGCTTGTATTCTCAAAATAGTTAAATTATTTATATACCTCGTCGTCAGTAGTTTTAGAAACAGTGTACATTTGTTGTAAAAGTTTGCTGTTGTTGGTGGGATAACTACTACATACCGAAGCTGTGTGGTGTAGTGGTTACAGCGTCTGCCTTGCATTCGGGAGGTCGTGCTTTCGAGTCCCACTGACCGCGTCATCCCAAAGACTATAAATGGAGTAGTCACTTGTAACCCTAGCACGACGAGCAAATAATGGGTAGTGCTACGACTGATTGAGCAGTGTCAGAATAATGTGACTGGGGGTATCATGTCCACTACGGCGTGGTATTCCAGTGTGGCAGCACTATAAAGAAACCATTGAGTTCGCTGCTTCAAGTAGACATATCATCACATCACACAACAACACGCAGATAAAAGTCCAGACATTGTGCCTATAATCGTCGGATAGGACGCCTGTCGTAGGTGGAGGGACTATAATCATTAGAAATACACACACACCGGGATAACTACTTTAAGCATGTTAAGCAGGCACTCACTAATATCCACTACATGATTACGTCATATATTGCTTCGGTCTTATCCGTACCACACCGAGCAATCGGAAATACCTCGTCAATTTCCGTGATCTGGTTAGGGTTACGGAAATCGTCGAGGCAATTCCGATTGCACACCGAGCATAAGTATAATTTGCATGACGTTGATACTACTTTTACCATTGCACGGGGAAATGAATTAAATTGAATTGAACTGAATGGAATTGAATGTTGTTTAACGGCTCATCAACACAGTATAGGTTATTAAGAGCCTCCCCAGAGAGAGAAGAAGGATACATAGGAATCCGGGAACCTGCCCTACTCTTATTATCGAATAGATTCCTATGGTTCTTTAACGTGCTCGGAGGATAGACCGATACACGGGACCGCCCGGTTTACGTCCCCATCCGACGGACGAGGCTAAGGGAAAGTGTCTTGCCCAAGATCACACCGACGGAACTCAGGGGCACCACGGAGGATTGAACCCGGGACCTCACGGAGAAATTAGGTAAATCTGAATTGTATAGCTGCATAACTATTGCCAGATAATGGATAAATATATTTACCTGTCGATTAATTTACCTATTCAAAGTTTTCTACGTCATGAAATAAAATCTTCTTCTCGCTTTTCACAGATATTGTAATCATGTATGAATTGTAAATATTTACTGTTGTGTATTGATTTCGATTTAAATAAACATAAACATATTCATGAAACAAGACATGGCCGGAGAACTTTAATTTCCATATTTATTATATTATTAATTGTATTATGATATATTTTTATGGCTTTATCTCACTGCCACACCGCGCGAATTAACTATTACAATTGTATCGTTTAATATGCATCAACCTCGCCGAAGTTCGAATTTGAGATTAATATATCGTCTTCACAAGCAATGTATTAACAAATTACGTGCTGAAAAGAGTTTTAAAACCAGTAAACCTGTTTGATGTATCCACTCCTGACCTTTATTTTTATCATCCTATCATAACTCAGTTTACAAACTAAATATATCGGATGAGTCTTGAACCAGCGAAATTGTATCGGTAATAGCTGAGTTATGGCCCTTGAATTATTGTAAATTGCATAAGTTTGCATTGTTGTAAAAAAATCCGCAATTAAAATTTCCATCTGATTTAAACGAACGTTTACAGAATGTTTATAGTAATATAATTTTGTTAAATTCTCCAACCAGGTATATCCGACGGTATCAAATTGAGTTATCTGCCCTTGAATCTTCAAAATACATATTTTGACCCAGTTACTACGATATACTTCCATTTTATCATGTCGATCTGCATAATTCTGCCGAGAAACAGGGTGCCTGAGATAAAACCTTATCTCGGCAGTTACGTTCCTATCCCGTCAGGTGCACCTTTTTGATGACGTCAGCACCTCTTTTGATGACCTCAGGGTATATTTGATGACGTCTGGGTATTTTTGAACGGAAACAAATGGGAAGAAATTGTAAAAAAGTAAATTAGCAACAATGACATAATTTGATTAGTTTACCAACATCTTTTCCCATTCAATTTTAACAAAACTTTTACATCTGAATGTGTATATATAGGAGCTTTGGTTGGTTTAAACATATGTTATTCCAAAGATAAGCATACTATACAGATGTTACATATAATAATAAATGGATTGGAACGAAAGCAAAATGCTTACAGAGATCCTTTCCATGGGAAAAGTGATTTACATGCATAACGATTTACATAGTGGATGAATAAATATGTTTCAAATAGGAAAAAAATGAATTGAATTGAATGTTGTTTAACGGCTCATCAACACAAAAAAAGCTCATGCTAGTATTATATTCAGAAAAGGATGGAGACATAAACTAAACATTAGTCAATTAAACAAATTGGACCATTGGAACGTTCTTTATCATGCATATATGCACTTTTTGCCGAATAAAGGGGTGACATAATACATTTTTCTTTATTAGACACTGACAATAAAGCAATCAATGCGGAATCGCTCGGCGTTTATTGTACGTAACGTTATCTGACGTTATAGGTATGAAAGCACTAATTATTTTCCCCATAGACACCAATGTTAAAGTGTCACATATTAATGATTTGCTGCTAATTCAACTCAAGTATGGATAATGCAGCAGTGTGATGTTCATATAGAAAACTATTTTTCCACTTGAAAAATCACCAGAAAACGTGGGGTCACAAGACATGTAAGAAAGTTCTTGTTTGTTTACTAAACAGGTCAAGGGTACAGCTGTTTTTATTGATCGACTGTTTTCAATGCTCACAAAGTGTAAGCATAGAGTCCAAATTTCCAAAATGTTCATCAGTGATCCAGTAAAACCTATTAATACGCTTCTTATACATATAACCACAAAATCGAATAGACATGGGCAGTTTCCCCTACTTATAATGCCCATTTCCATCGAAAAAGGAGGGATTACTTTTTATTATAGGAACTACATTCGACTACACCTCGGAAGGTTTACATTTAATTGGTGGTGGTAAACCTTATGAAAAAACATAAAACAACAACATGGCGGCGTCCGCGATAAGCGTAACATTCTGCGAAATAGATAATACTAGTAATTTATCCAGAAAATGTGGATAATCTACATGATTATCGCCATTCTTCGTTTTTTAAGCCTCGCCTAATAAACTTGATAGTAAACGGCACTGACATAATATTCTCTATTGAACCACGCATATCTGATGGAATTGGAATTGGAGTGAGTAATGTGCTCTATCAATGGAAAAAAACTGACATAAGTTGGCATTCTTTTCATTACTTCTTTTTTTCATCCAATCAAACCAAACTTTCAATGAATCTGTAGAATAATGAGATCTCAATCATCAGCAAGATCAGTAACTTAACTATTCAAATCATTAACATACCAACACTTATACACGTATAACATACGTTTTAATCACAAATCATAACTGATTGATAGAAATAAAATATTTAAGTTTCTTTTCATGCCCCCACCACCGAATGGCGACTCTAAACATTTCCGTCCGTCCGTCCCGAAACGTTTGTTTGTCTATCGTCTCCCACAGATTTCAACCAATTGTTCAGAAACTTTGCAGGATGAGATAAACATATCGATTCGTTGTCAAAAGCGACCTTGTATTACCGTAGTTCCGCCCTTTTTTTCTTCAACTTTTATGTTAAAGTAAGGCGTGTGTCGATCTCTTCCCATAGTTTTCAACCAGTTGTTTCGAAACATTACAAGATGTTTGACTATGATATCAAGCTATACGTTCTGGCATAGCAACCCTATACAATTTTTTTTAATTCTAAAGTTGTTTAAATTGATGTTTTAGGTCCAATTAGATGTTTTTAAGTGATAATGTTTTTTTCCCCTGGACACCCTGGACAGCGGGCGTGAGTCGTACGATTCGATTTAAATCGCATCCTGGTAGTTTCTATACAATGAAATAAATCAAAATCATGAAAACGTAAAAACAAATCCTTTCAACATCTTCTATGTAATATAAAACCACATAAACTTGCAAATTTCAAGTCAATATCTTTGACGGTTAAAAAGTTATAAGCGGTTCAATATTTTTAAACTACTAAGCTGGCTTTTTCCTGTCTGAAGCTGGCACCGCTCGGTCGATTTTTTTAAAAAAAAGGTTATAAAATGTGAGTAAAATTAATTGTTTTTGGGTTTATTTTGTAGGAAATTTAATTATGTATCCAAGTAGGTAAGAAAAATGGGAAGCTGCACACACAAAAAGACAGAATTAGCAACATTCACACCCCATACCCCTATTTTTCAGGGGGGTATGGGGGTAAATTTTCTCGATATAACTTTGCCGCCAACAATAACAACTCATTAAAACTTTACTCAGTGATGGGCATTGGGTGGCCACACATACTCAGAAAGTTTTATTGCGATCGGAGGATGGACGGCTGAGCTGGACTGGTTACTGCGGTCGATTTTTGTGAAGATACGGCCAACCGTACGTTGCGCGGGAAAAACGCGTTGAGTTTTTCTCGATAATTCTATTATATGTAAAGCCAGTGGCATAAAACTTTTCCAACTTGTGCCTATAGTCAGGGAGCATGTGTTCTGCTAGTTTCAGACGGATAGTTGCACGCACGGCTGAGATATGATGGTTAGATCGAACAATAGGGTATGGTACCCGAGGAGTTAGGGGTACGTTTTTTTCAGTATAGCTTTGCTATTCGTAAGAGCAGCTCGTTGAAACTCAATCATGAGGCTTCAGTGGCCACATATACTCAGAACGTTTCATTGCAATCGAATGATGGACAGCTGAGCTATGCTGGTTACCGGGATTGATTTATGTAAATACGGCCAACGGTACGTTGCACGGGTAAAACGCATTGGTTTTCTCTCGATAATTCTATTATAAGTAAAGCCAGTGGCATGAAACTTTTCTAACGTGTGCATATAGTGAGGGCTCATGTTTCCTGCTAGTTTCAGACGGATCGTTTTACGAACAGCTCAGTTAGGGCGGTTAGATCGAACGATAGGGTATGGTTCACGATGGGGTAGGAGTACGCTTTTTCGGTATAGCTTTGCCATCCGTAAAAGCAGTTCATTGAAACTTTACCCACTCATAGGTCTGGAGTGGCCACACATACTCAGAAAGTTTCATTGCAATCAAATGATGAGCGACTGAGCTAGGTTGGTTACCGCGATTGATTTATGTGAAAATACGGCCAACGGTACGTTGCACGGGTAAAACGCATTGGTTTTCTCTCGATAATTCTATTATATGTGAAGCCAGTGGCATGAAACTTCTCTAACGTATGAAACTTGACCCAACGATGGGGCTTGAGTGGCCACGCATACTCAGAAAGTTTCATTGCAACCGGATGATGGTCAGTTGAGCTAGGCTGGTTACCGCGATTGATTTATGTGAAAATACGGGCTACCGTACGTAGCACGTGTAAAACGCATTGGTTTTCTCTGGATAATTCTATTATATGTAAAGCCAGTTGCATGAAACTTTTCTAACGGTACGTTGCACTGGCACAACGCATTGGTTTTCTTTCAATAATTATATTACATGTAAAGCAAGTGGCATGAAACTTTTCCAACCTGTGCATAGTCAGGGCTCATGTTTGCTGCTAATTTCAGACGGATTGTTAAGCGGACGGCTGAGCTATGGTGATTAGATCGAAAAATAGGGTATGGTACAAGAGGGGTAGGGATACGTTTTTTCGCTATAAAATTGTAACCCGCAATAGCAGCACATTGAAACTTTACCCACTGATGGGTCATGAGTAACCACACATACTGAGAAAGTATGGACAGTTGGGCTAGGGCGGTTAGATTGAATAATATGGTATGTTAGCAACGGGATTGGATTACATGGGGATGGGAAGGAAAATGACAATTTTGAGGTATCTTTTCGATACAAGTATTTTGGCCCTAAAAAGGGCCTTTTTCTTAACAGTTGTTCATGTGCCGGGCAGGTTTTAAAACCCCATTGAACATATACATAAGTAATTGCAGGCCGCCTTCCTTTTCACCAGGATGCACCAGGTCATCGTCGTAGTGGCGGGGGTAGCGCAATTTTCTCATGACATTCACATATCGTGGACCTAATTCAGACTGTAGCTTTCTATTAAGTGCGCGCCGCTTCGATTCGAAAATGGCCTTTGTTAAACCTGGTGTCCGGAACTTTCCCCTTTCCGCAATGCCTGCAACGAAGACCTTCTTCACCCCGCTCCATAGCAGCTCTCGTACCAGGTCCATTAAACGCTCGAAAATATCTGATACAGGATTGACAGCGTCGATGTCGTTGCCGCCCACGTTCACCAAGACGTAGTCTGCTTGAAACGCCAGCAGCTTCTTCTTCTCTGTGATGTTTTCCGTTGATAAGGTCAACCCACTTTGTCCAAACATGCGTGTTTCTCCAGGTAAACCGATGTCGATGGTATACTTTGACAATCTCTTCACGTAGCTATCTCCATATAGTGCATATCTAATCATGATGATAACTTGCAATGGTGTGAAGATTTTGAAGATCTCACCTTGACTGCCCTGACGCGGAATATCTTCAACGTCATCAAGTTCTAATAACCAGACAATTGACACGCTAGAATTTACAGACATCACAACTTTGACTTAACGACAGGAAATGACATCTGGCACTATGGAGGAGTTGCTTTAAGATTTCGCACCTCCATGGTTCCTGTGTATATCGCAATATACGAAAAGGTGACATGATATCTGGCGCTATGGAGGAGTTGCTATAAGTTTTCACACCTCCATGGTTCCTGTGTATGTCGGAATATACGAAAAGGTGACATGATATCTGGCGCTATGGAGGAGTTGCTTTAAGTTTTCACACCTCCATGGTTCCTGTGTATGTCGGAATATAAGAAAAGTGACATGACATCTGACCCTATGCAGGAGTTCACACCTCCATTCAATCGCTGGCGATTGGATTGTTGAAACAAGTGATGGGCGTTGATTAATTAGGAAATGGCATATATATTGTTTTTTATTTTGATTACATTTATCACTTGATATCTGTGGAGTTAATCAGTTTAAATACATTTTGCTTTCTGTTTAAACGGTTTAAATTGGAAGTTAAAATTAATTTGCTTTAAACGCGCTTTTATTTTTCTGTGTTAACTTCTTAAAAAAGTGTTTCGGATTTTCAGTGAGTAGCGTTATTGTCGGATACAGAAGAAGATGGCCGGCAAGAACACGTAAGTACTGTAGTGTTAAGTGTTTTAAAACATTCAAACATTTAATTTAAGCACTCCTCAAATAAATTAATGAAAATGTTTTGTCAAAGGTTAGCAAAAACCTTTTGGCGAATTCACGTATCCCTACCAACCTGGTAACATACCCTATTCTTCAATCTAACCGTCCGTGCAACAATCCGTCAGACATTTGCAGGAAACATGCGCCCTGACTATATGCACACGTTGGTAAAGTTTCATGCCGCTGGCGTTATACATAATATAATTAAAGTTTCGTCCTCCGTTGCATTGCAGACTCACATGCATTTATTTTCTCCCTATGATTATATTATATGTAAAGTCAGAGGTATGAAACTTTACCAACGTGTGCATATATTCAGGGCGCATATTTCTGACTAGTTTCAGATGGATCGTTGCATGGACGGCTGAACTATGGTGGTTAGATCGAAGAATAGGGTATGGTACCCGAGGGGGTAGGGGTACTTTTTTTCGAATTTTTTCGTAGAAGCTTTACCCACTGATGGGTCTTGCGTAGCCACATATACTCAGACTGTTTCATTGCGATCGGAGGATGGACAACAGTGCTAGGCTGGGTAAAACGATCCATTTGTGTGAAAACACAGCCAACCGTACTTTGCACAGCCGTCCGGACAGCGATCAATCTAAAACTCGCAAGAAACATGCGCCCAGACCATATGCACCGGTTGGCAATCCTTTATGCCGCTGGTTTTACATTTAATAGAATTATGGAGAGAAAACCAATGCATTTGATCCGTGCAAAGTACGGTTGGTCGTATTTTCACATAAATCGATTTCGATAACCAACCTAGCTCAACCGTTTGTCTCCCGATTGCAATAAAACTTTCGGAGTATATGTGGCTATTCAAGATCCATTAGTGGATAACGTTTCAATGAGCTGCTATTACAGGCTGCACAGTTATATTGAAAAAAGTACCCCTACCCCCTCGGGAACCATAACATATGCTTTGATATAATCGTCATAGCTCAGCCGTCCGTGCAACGATTCGTCTGAAACTCGCAAAAAACATGAATATATGCAAAGGCTGAAAATGTTTCATGCAGCTGGCTTTACATTTCATAGAAGTATCGAGAGATAAAGAATTCATTTTTTCCGTGCAGAGTACGGTTGGTCATATTTTCACATAAATCTATAGCGGTAACGAACCTAGCTCAACCTTCCGTATCCCGATCGCAATAAAGCTTTGAGAGTATGTGTGGCTATTCAAGACCCATCAATGGGTAAAGTGTCAATGATCTGCTATTAAGGGCAAGAAAGTTATAACGTCAAAACGTACCCCGTCCCCTTCGGTGACCATACCATAAACTTAGCTCAACCGTCCGTCCTCTGATTACAATGAAACTTTATCAGTTTAAATTGTCACTCAACGCCCATACGTGGGCAACTTTTAAACGAGCTGATACTACGGGCGGCAAAGATATAGCGAACAAAACGTACCCCTAGCCCCTTGGGTACCATACCACCATAACATATTCTTCAGTCTAACCGCCATAGCTCAAACGTCCGTGCATCGAGTCATCAGAAATTTGCAGAAAACATGCGCCCTGTCTATATACACACGTTGGTAAAGTGTCATGCCGCATCCTTTATACATAATATAATTAAATTATCGTCCTCCGTTGCATTGCAGACTCACATGCATTGTTTTTCTCTCGATAATTCTATTATATGTAAAGCCAGCGGCATGAAACTTTACCAACGTGTGCATATAGTCGGGGCGCATATTTCCGACGAGTTTCAGATGGATTGTTGCACGGACGGCTGAACTATGGCAGTTAGATCGAAGAATAGCGTATAGTACCCGAGGGGGTAGGATAGTTTTTTCGAATTGTGCCGCCTTTATCAGCAGGTCGTAGAAGCTTTACCCACTGATGGGTCTTGAGTAGCCACATATACTCAGACTGTTTCATTGCGATCGGAGGATGGACAACAGTGCTAGGCTGGGTAAAGCGATCGATTTGTGTGAAAACACAGCCAACCGTACTTTGCACGGGAAAAAATGCATTGGTTTTCCCTCGATAATTTAATTGTATTTAAAGCCAAGATATGAAACGTTGGCAACGTCTGCATATATTTAGGATGCATGTTTCCTGAGAGTTTCAGACGGAATGCTGCACGTACGGCTGAGCTATGGCGATTATAACGAAGCATATGTTATCGTACCCGAGGGGGTAGGGTAGCTCAGCCGTCCGTGCAGCGATCCATCTAAAACTCGCAAGAACCATACGCCCAGACCATATGCTTCGGTTGGCAATCCTTTATGCCGCTGGTTTTACATTTAATAGAATTATGGAGAGAAAACCAATGCATTTGATCCTAGCAAAGTACGGTTGGTCGTATTTTCACATAAATCGATTTCGATACAACCTAGCTCAGCTGTTTGTCTCCTGATTGCAATAAAAACGTTCGGAGTATGTGTGGCTATTCACGACCCATTAGTGGATAACGTTTCAATGAGCTGATATTACAGGCTGCAAAGTTATATTGAAAAAAGTACCCCTACCCCTCGGGTACCATAACATATGCTTTGATATAATCGTCATAGCTCAGCCGTCCGTGCAACGATTCGTCTGAAACTCGCAAGAAACATGAATATATGCAAAGGCTGAAAATATTTCATGCAGCTTGCTTTACATTAAATAGAATTATCGAGAGATAAAGAATTCATTGTTTCCGTGCATAGTACGGTTGGTCATATTTTCACATAAATCTATAGCGGTAACCAACCTAGCTCAACCTTCCGTATCCCGATTGCATTAAAGCTTTTAGAGTATGTGTGGCTATTCAAGACCCATCAGTGGGTAAAGTGTCAATGAGCTGCAATAAAGGGCAAGCAAGTTATAGCGTAAAAACGTACCCCTTCACCATCGGTAACCATACCATAAACCTAGCTCAACCGTCTGTCCTCTGATTACAATGAAACTTTCTCAGTTTAAGTGGTCACTCAAGACCCATAAGTGTTCGACTTTTAAACGAGCTGATACTATGGGCAGCAAAGATATAGCGAACAAAACGTACCCCTAGCCCGTTGGGTACCATACCACCATATCAGATTCTTCAATCTAACCGCCATAGCTCAACCGTCCGTGCAACGATCCATCAGAAATTTGCAGGAAACATGCGCCCTGACTATATACACACTTTGGTAAAGTGTCATGCCACTGCCGTTATACATAATAGAATTAAATTATCGTCCTCCGTTGCATTGCAGACTCACGTGCATTGTTTTTCTCTCGATAATTCTATTATATGTAAAGCTAGCGGCATGAAACTTTACCAACGTGTGCATATAGTCGGGGCGCAAATTTCCGACGAGTTTCAGATGGATTGTTGCACGGACGTCTGAACTATGGTAGTTAGATCGAAGAATAGCGTATGGTACCCGAGGGGGTAGGGGTATGTTTTTTCGAATTGTGCCGCCTTTATCAGCAGGTCGTAGAAGCTTTACCCACTGATGGGTCTTGAGTAGCCACATATACTCAGACTGTTTCATTACGATCGGAGGATGGACATCAGTGCTAGGCTGGGTAAAGCGATCGATTTGTGTGAAAACACAGCCAACCGTACTTTGCACGGGAAAAAATGCATTGGTTTTCCCTCGATAATTTAATTGTATTTAAAGCCAAGGATATGAAACGTTGGCAACGTCTGCATATATTTAGGATGCATGTTTCCTGAGAGTTTCAGACGGAATGCTGCACGTACGGCTGAGCTGCGGAGATTATATCGAAGCATATGTTATAGTACCCGAGGGGGTAGGGTAGCTCAGCCGTCCGTGCAGCGATCCATCTAAAACTCGCAAGAAACATACGCCCAGACCATATGCACCGGTTGGCAATCCTTTATGCCTCTGGTTTTACATTTAATAGAATTATGGAGAGAAAACCAATGCATTTGATCCTAGCAAAGTACGGTTGGTCGTATTTTCACATAAATCGATTTCGATACAACCTAGCTCAGCCGTTTGTCTCCCGATTGCAATAAAAACGTTCGGAGTATATGTGGCTATTCACGACCCATTAGTGGATAACGTTTCAATGAGCTGCTATTACAGGCTGCAAAGTTATATTGAAAAAAGTACCCCTACCCCCCTCGGGTACCATAACATATGCTTTGATATAATCGTCATAGCTCAGCCGTCCGTGCAACGATTAGTCTGAAACTCGCAAGAAACATGAATATATGCAAAGGCTGAAAATATTTCATGCAACTTGCTTTACATTAAATAGAAGTATCGAGAGATAAAGAATTCATTTTTTCCGTGCAGAGTACGGTTGGTCATATTTTCACATAAATCTATAGCGGTAACCAACCTAGCTCAACCTTCCGTATCTCGATCGCACTAAAGCTTTTAGAGTATGTGTGGCTATTCAAGACCCATCAGTGGGTAAAGTGTTAATGAGCTGCTATTAAGGGCAAGAAAGTTATAGCGTAAAAACGTACCCCGTCACTCTCGGTAACAATACCATAAACCTAGCTCAACCGTCCGTCCTCTGATTACAATGAAACTTTCTCAGTTTAAGTGGTCACTCAAGACCCATAAGTGGGCAACTTTTAAACGAGCTGATACTATGGGCGGCAAAGATATAGCGAACAAAACGTACCCCTAGCCCCTTGGGTACCATACCACCATATCATATTCTTCAATCTAACCGCCATAGCTCAACCGTCCGTGCAACGATCCATCAGAAATGTGCAGGAAACATGCGCCCTGACTATATACACACGTTGGTAAAGTGTCATGCCACTGCCGTTATACATAATAGAATTAAATTATCGTCCTCCGTTGCATTGCAGACTCACGTGCATTGTTTTTCTCTCGATAATTCTATTATATGTAAAGCCAGCGGCATGAAACTTTACCAACGTGTGCATATAGTCGGGGCGCGTATTCCGACGAATTTCAGATGGATTGTTGCACGGGCGTCTGAACTATGGTAGTTAAATCGAATAATAGCGTATAGTACCCGAGGGAGTAGGGTAGTTTTTTTCGAATTGTGCCGCCTTTATCAGCAGGTCGTAGAAGCTTTACCCACTGATGGGTCTTGAGTAGCCACTCAGACTGTTTCATTGCGATCGGAGGATGGACAACAGTGCTAGGCTGGGTAAAGCGATCGATTTGTGTGAAAACACAGCCAACCGTACTTTGCACGGGAAAAAATGCATTGGTTTTCCCTCGATAATTTAATTCTATTTAAAGCCAAGGATATGAAACGTTGGCAACGTCTGCATATATTTAGGATGCATGTTTCCTGAGAGTTTCAGACGGAATGCTGCACGTATGGCTGAGCTATGGCGATTATATCGAAGCATATGTTATAGTACCCGAGGGGGTAGGGTAGCTCAGCCGTCCGTGCAGCGATCCATCTAAAACTCGCAAGAAACATACGCCCAGACCATATGCTTCGGTTGGCAATCCTTTATGCCGCTGGTTTTACATTTAATAGAATTATGGATAGAAAACCAATGCATTTGATCCTAGCAAAGTACGGTTGGTCGTATTTTCACATAAATCGATTTCGATTCAACCTAGCTCAGCCGTTTGTCTCCCGATTGCAATAAAAACGTTCGGAGTATATGTGGCTATTCACGACCCATTAGTGGATAACGTTTCAATGAGCTGCTATTACAGGCTGCAAAGTTATATTGAAAAAAGTACCCCTACCCCCTCGGGTACCATAACATATGCTTTGATATAATCGTCATAGCTCAGCCGTCCGTGCAACGATTCGTCTGAAACTCGCAAGAAACATGAATATATGCAAAGGCTGAAAATATTTCATGCAACTTGCTTTACATTAAATAGAAGTATCGAGAGATAAAGAATTCATTTTTTCCGTGCAGAGTACAGTTGGTCATATTTTCACATATATCTGTAGCGGTAACCAACCTAGCTCAACCTTCCGTATCTCGATCGCACTAAAGCTTTTAGAGTATGTGTGGCTATTCGAGACCCATCAGTGGGTAAAGTGTCAATGAGCTGCTATTAAGGGCAAGAAAGTTATAGCGTAAAAACGTACACCTTCACCCTCGGTAACCATACCATAAACCTAGCTCAACCGTCCGTCCTCTGATTACAATGAAACTTTCTCAGTTTAAGTGGTCACTCAAGACCCATAAGTGTTCAACTTTTAAACGAGCTGATACTATGGGCAGCAAAGATATAGCGAACAAAACGTACCCCTAGCCCCTTGGGTACCATACCACCATATCAGATTCTTCAATCTAACCGCCATAGCTCAACCGTCCGTGCAACGATCCATCAGAAATTTGCAGGAAACATGCGCCCTGTCTATATACACACGTTGGTAAAGTGTCATGCCGCATCCTTTATACATAATATAATTAAATTATCGTCCTCCGTTGCATTGCAGACTCACATGCAATGTTTTTCTCTCGATAATTCTATTACATGTAAAGCCAGCGCAATGAAACTTTACCAACGTGTGCATATAGTCGGGGCGCATATTTCCGACGAGTTTAAGATGGATTGTTGCACGGACGGCTGAACTATGGTAGTTAGATCGAATAATAGCGTATAGTACCCGAGGGGGTAGGGTAGTTTTTTCGAATTGTGCCGCCTTTATCAGCAGGTCGTAGAAGCTTTACCCACTGATGGGTCTTGAGTAGCCACATATACTCAGATTGTTTCATTGCGATCGGAGGATGGACAACAGTGCTAGGCTGGGTAAAGCGATCGATTTGTGTGAAAGCACAGCCAACCGTACTTTGCACGGAAAAAAATGCATTGGTTTTCCCTCGATAATTTAATTGTATTTAAAGCCAAGGATATGAAACGTTGGAAACCACTGCATATATTTAGGATGCATGTTTTCTGAGAGTTTCAGACGGACTGTTCCACGTACGGCTGAGCTATGGCGATTATATCGAAGCATATGTTATGGTACCCTAGGGGGTAGAGTAGCTCAGCCGTCCGTGCAGCGATTCATCTAAAACTCGCAAGAAACATACGCACAGACCATATGCACCGGTTGGCAATCCTTTATGCCGCTGGTTTTACATTTAATAGAATTATGGATAGAAAACCAATGCATTTGATCCGTGCAAAGTACGGTTGGTCGTATTTTCACATAAATCGATTTCGATACAACCTAGCTCAGCCGTTTGTCTCCGTATTGCAATACAAACTTTCGGAGTATATGTGGCTATTCAAGACCCATTAGTGGATAACGTTTCAATGAGCTGCTATTACAGGCTGCAAAGTTATATTGAAAAAAATTACCCCTACCCCCTCGGGTACCATAACATATGCTTTGATATAATCGTCATAGCTCAGCCGTCCGTGCAACGATTCGTCTGAAACTCGCAAGAAACATGAATATATGCAAAGGCTGAAAATGTTTCATGCAGCTGGCTTTACATTTCATAGAAAAATCGAGAGATAAAGAATTCATTTTTTCCGTGCAGAGTACGGTTGGTCATATTTTCACATAAATCTATAGCGATAACCAACCTAGCTCAACCTTTCGTATCCCGATCGCAATAAAGCTTTTAGAGTATGTGTGGCTATTCAAGACCTATCAATGGGTAAAGTGTCAATGAGCTGCTATTAAGGGCAAGAAAGTTATAGCGTCAAAACGTACCCCGTCCCCTTCGGTGACCATACCATAAACCTAGCTCAATCGTCCGTCCTTTGATTACAATGAAACTTTATCAGTTTAAGTGGTCACTCAAGACCCATAAGTGGGCAACTTTTAAACGAGCTGATACTACGGGCGGCGAAGATATAGCGAACAAAACGTACCCCTAGCCCCTTGGGTACCATACCACCATATCATATTCTTCAATCTAACCGCCATAGCTCAACCGTCCGTGCAACGATCCATCAGAAATTTGCAGGAAACATGCGCCCTGACTATATACACACGTTGGTAAAGTGTCATGCCACTGCCGTTATACATAATATAATTAAATTATCGTCCTCCGTTGCATTGCAGACTCACGTGCATTGTTTTTCTCTCGATAATTCTATTATATGTAAAGCCAGCGGCATGAAACTTTACCAACGTGTGCATATAGTCGGGGCGCATATTTCCGACGAGTTTCAGATGGATTGTTGCACGGGCGTCTGAACTATGGTAGTTAGATCGAAGAATAGCGTATGGTACCCGAGGGGGTAGGGTACGTTTTTTCGAATTGTGCCGCCTTTATCAGCAGGTCGTAGAAGCTTTACCTACTGATGGGTCTTGAGTAGCCACATATACGTAGACTGTTTCATTGCGATCGGAGGATGGACAACAGTGCTAGGCTGGGTAAAGCGATCGATTTGTGTGAAAACACAGCCAACCGTACTTTGCACGGGAAAAAATGCATTGGTTTTCCCTCGATAATTTAATTCTATTTAAAGCCACGGATATAAAACGTTGGCAACGTCTGCATATATTTAGGATGTATGTTTCCTGAGAGTTTCAGACGGAATGCTGCACGTACGGCTTAGCTATGGCGATTATATCGAAGCATATGTTATGGTACCCGAGGGGGTAGGTTAGCTCAGCCGTCCGTACAGCGATCCATCTAAAACTCGCAAGAAACATGCGCCCAGACCATATGCACCAGTTGGCAATCCTTTATCTGGTGGTTTTACATTTAATAGAATTATGGATAGAAAACCAATGCATTTGATCCGTGCAAAGTACGGTTGGTCGTATTTTCACATAAATCGATTTCGATACAACCTAGCTCAGCCGTTTGTCTCCGTATTGCAATAAAAACTTTCGGAGTATATGTGGCTATTCAAGACCCATTAGTGGATAACGTTTCAATGAGCTGCTATTACAGGCTGCAAAGTTATATTGAAAAAAATTACCCCTTCCCCCTCGGGACCATAACATATGCTTTGATATAATCGTCATAGCTCAGCCGTCCGTGCAACGATCCGTTTGAAACTCGCAAGAAACATGAATATATGCAAAGGCTGAAAATGTTTCCATAATTAGGCAACTTTTAAACGAGCTGATACTACGGGCGGCAAAGATATAGCGAACAAAATATACCCCTAGCCCCTTGGGTACCATACCACCATATCATATTCTTCAATCTAACCGCCATAGCTCAACCGCCCGTGCAACGATCCATCAGGAAACATGCGCCCTGACTATAAATACACACGTTGGTAAAGTGTCATGCCGCTGCCTTTATACATAATAGAATTAAATTATCGTCCTCCGTAGCATTGCAGACTCAGATGCACTGTTTTTCTCTCGATAATTCAATTATATGTAAAGCCAGCGCATGAAACTTTACCAACGTATGCATATAGTCGGGGCGCATATTTCCGACTAGTTTCAGATGGATTGTTGCACGGACGGCTGAACTATGGTAGTCAGATCGAAGAATAGGGTATCGTACCCGAGGGGGTAAGGGTACGTTTTTGACTATAATTGTGCCGCCTATGTCACCAGGTCGTTGAAGCTTTAACCACTAATGGGTCTTGAGTGGCCACATTTACACAGAATGTTTCATTGCGATCGGAGGATGGACAAATGTGCTAGGCTGGGTAAAGCGATCGATTTGTGTGAAAACACAGCCAACCGTACTTTGCACGGGAAAAATACATTGGTTTTCTCTCGATAATCTAATTGAATTTGAAGCCAGGGATATAAAACGTTGGCAACGTCTGCATATAGTTTTGGGGCATGTTTTCTGAGAGTTACAGACGGACCGTTGCACGTACGGTTGAGTTATGGTGGTTAGATCGAAGAATAGGGTATGGTACCTGAGGGGGTAGTGGTAAGTTTTTATATCTAACTTTGCCATCCTTTGTAGCAGCTTGTTGAAACATTACCCACTGATTGGTCTTGAGGGATCAAACATACTCAGATAGTTATCCTGACTTTCGATCGCAATGAAACTTACTAACTATATGTGGCCATAAGAGACCCATCCAGGGGTAAAGTTTTAACGATATGCTGTCTTGGACGGCAAAGTGATATCTAAAAACGTATCATACCTTCAATCAAACCGCCATAATGTTACTCCTTATATGTGTGTGTTATCTTTCAAGCATCTTAAGGCGACTGAATGTAAGTGCATGTTATGTTTTGTTTACAGAGCGCCGATTAATACAGGAAATGCAGGAAAAGGTAAGAACTTTCATAGTTTAGTGAGTTATCCTGAACTGGCACGTCCCTGGGGATCCCTAGTTTGCCCGCTATGTTTGATTGTCCAGACAAAACTGAGTAATCACCTTAGGAAGGTATGCATGAAGAATGCGTCTGAATCAAGCATATCGCAAGTAGAGCACCAGGCCAAAGACGAGCTATATTTGAGAAGCATGTATGCGTACATAACAGCTGAGGATCTTGCGAGATTTTTCCCAGACCCGGACTACTATGCGACGGCTATGGACCTGCTCAAGCAATTGCACGTCACCGTTCGTGATGTTAAGGCGCACCGCGAAGCGAATAACATACGCGACAAAAACCAACACTTCCCAGCTGAACAGGCATACACAAGGCCTAAGGTTGTAATGTCAACATCAGATCTCGTTTCTGACCTTCACCCTGCAGCAGCTGACGTTGTTAAGTGCGTGGAGACCCAAGGACATGGTGTCAGGCCTACTGCATCTTGTTCGGCGTCGAGCGTACCACTGAACCACATTTTGGACGAGGCAGACATTGATGTTTCTGTGGAGCAGGCATCGGATGGCGAGAGGCCGAATGTCACTGACGAAAGGTCGCCTCGATCTGATGCCGTGTCCATGGATCTCTGTCGTGTGTCGAATTCGGGACCCAAACGGCCGATGTTACCACTCTACCCGTCGTTTGACGACGATATGGTAGTCAGTGATTGTCCTGCGGATGTCAGTGGTAGACCAGCCCAGATTGCCACTTCACCACAATCACCAGACAGGAGCAGCCCGCTGTTCCCACGCGGCGGCGGCGGCAAACGCTCACGGGCTTTGACTGAGTCGCCAGAGAGTGATGTTGATCAACGGGCAGAATTGGGAGATGCGAGTCCCACTGCACAGACTACTCCATCTCGATCTTCCCCGAACGTGAAAGCCGCCAAACGGCAGAGAATCATGGATGCGCAGAGCTCCGATGACGATGAGCCGTTGAGTACCCGCGTAGCCAGATTACATACTACAGGTCCTAAGGCCTTAGTTAACGTCTCCATGGACACACTTAAAGAATTGAAGCTGTCCAACCCATACATGCAACGCCTAAAAACGTTTATGAAGTTCAGATCGAACGCGGAAAATTCGGCAGAGTACATCTCAAACACGCAATCCACCTTGCTCAAAATGATGCTGTACACGTGTGCCGATCACAAAATGGAGAACTTCGACATAATCAACTTCTGTCAGCTAAAAACGGTCGAGAGTATTTATAATGCTCTCATGGATGAGTGTCACTTCAAAGCGCAAAGGATTCAAAATTACCTGAAAGCTCTCCTGATTTTCTTCAACATGCTGTACGTAAACGAACCGGAGGCCACGGATCTATCAAACAAAGCTTTGTATTGTAAACATCAAATCCTAGGTTTAACGGCTTCAGTCACACAACGCCATAACAAGGAGATACAATCCAAGAAACTGCAGAGGTTACATGGACCCAATAAATTAAAGATGCTAAGTGTCGAAATACTCAAACGAAACCTTCAGAAAATTCAAGCTAAGGCCACGGCAATCATTCTGAACGCGGAGAGCACGGGCATACGTCCCAACAAAGCAGACACCGCTCTGGTAAATGGTTATTTCTTCGCACTAGCAGCGATGACGCAAGGTCATCGAAAAATGGTGATGGAAAAAATGACCATGGATATGTACAAATTGGCTAAGAGAAATCCTATCGTAAGAGATGATGGCTCTACCAGTTACCTCTTGAGCACCGACAAGCACAAGACCGGTGGTCAGAGCTTGGCGCACGTGGCCTTCAACGAGGAAAGGTTTGAACTGCTTAAGAAGTATGTCAAACATGTCCGAGCGAAACCCCAGCAAAACGAGGAAAACTATCTCCTTCTACAGTTTAATGGATCGAAGATGCACAACGGTGCCACCATTATGGAACAAGTGCAGACTCGGTGCGGTTGTAAGCCGATCGTGACTATGTCAGACATGCGGCAATTTATAGAGACGGAGAGCCACAAATTGCTGTTGAGAGAAGCCCTGAATCGAATGACCATCGTGGAATCCCTGTGCAGCTCCAGTGGCCAGAGAGATGTGCATCAACAAGGCGTCCCTGCTCAGTTGTCTCGCCTCGGAGATGATCGTACATGCCGATCTGGGTCACCAGATTCAGTGCGAAGCGAAGGCTCATTGGTATCTTCGTCTGGGCAGTCGTCTTCGTCTGCATAGTCTGTTGTGTCGAGGCTACCGAACTCTGTGAGAATGAAGATGGTATTAGCCAAGTTTAAAATAACGCCCGACGGAGACGTCCCGTCCTATGCGGACTTTACGCGGATGGCAGGGGAAATGCCCGAGCTGTGCATGGAGGTGAACATTGCGACAAAGAAGCAATTCAACGCTATGGCCATCGCTGAGAGGACTAGACATAGAGCCCGGCAGTTCGAAGATGACCATGCGCGGTGCCAGGAATGTCCAAAACTTGAGAACAACCACTACCTTGAGTCCAGAAAGTGGACATCGAAAAAGCTGACTGAAGAAATCCGCAGGTCATGGCATTCGCGTCCTTTGAAGAAACGAGGTCCAAGTACACCACAAGACGACATGAACGCGTCGCTTGTTAAGGCGTAAAATTGGCCCCACATACAGGTGAAAGAAGAAGGCGGCGATAAGGGCAAGTGCGTCATAGCGGTAAAGCCCATACGAGAGGGCACGGTATATGCGATTACCACGGAACACTTTTGGACGACGCCGAGGGAACAAGGAAATTCAAAGGCTATGGTGACGACACGAAGAACGCCTACATGTTCACATTTGAGCACGGAGGCCAGCGGCACTGGATAGACAGCGTGCAGAAATGCAGCTGCCATTCCAGCTGGACGAAAGGGCGGTTCATGAATCACAACAGGAAAAAGCCCAACGTGAAGCCGAAGGTTGTAGAGGTACACGGTGTCCGCACGTGTTTATGTTCGCAGTACGCGACATTCCCGCTTTTGAGCTGCTTGAATTTAACTATGGATGCTTCCGCAATCAAGCCATCAGCACTGGATGTAGTGTATAACACACAGCATAACAGTATTTCAATGTACAGACGAGTCTTAACTTGAACTACGCTTGCCAAAAGACCGTCGATACCCCGATCGTCGGGCCCTTTTGCTACGGTAGTTATGTAAACATTTGGGTAACAGGCCAGGTTATCCAAATGCCGGTATACCGATCACCGGAGGAGCATACACGCTCGCTGGGCTCGCTATTTACATTTCAACACACAATACATCATTCCTTCGTAGTAAAGTGGTTAGGCCTGGGTAGTATTAGTTAGCAGTGTTTATCCTTTTCGTACTCGCTGGGCTGGCTATGCACATTTCAACACACAATACATCAATCCTCCGTAGTATAGTGGTTAGCCGTGGGTAAGATTAGTTAGCACTGTTTATCCTTTTCGTATATCTAGACATGACCGCCGCAACAGGCAATATATCAGTGTACAGGCGAGACTTAACTTGAACTACGCTGGCCAAAAGGCCGTCGATACCCCGATCGGCAGGCCCTTTTGCTACGGTAGTTATGTTAACATTTGGGTAACAGGCCAGGTTACCCAAATGCCGGTATACCGATCACGGGAGGAGCATACACGCTCGCTGGGCTCGCTATGTACATTTCAACACACAATACATCATTCCTTAGTAGTATAGTGGTTAGGCGTGGGTAAGATTAGTTAGCACTGTTTATCCTTTTCGTATATCTAGACATATGACCGCCGCAACAGGCAATATATCAGTGTACAGGCGAGACTTAACTTGAACTACGCTTGCCAAAAGGCCGTCGATACCCCGATCGGCAGGCCCTTTTGCTACGGTAGTTATGTTAACATTTAGGTAACAGGCCAGGTTACCCAAATGCCGGTATACCGATCACGGGAGGAGCATACACGCTCGCTGGGCTCGCTATGTACATTTCAACACACAATACATCATTCCTTAGTAGTATAGTGGTTAGGCGTGGGTAGGATTAGTTAGCAGTGTTTCTCCTTTTCGTATATCTAGACATATGACCGCCGCATTAGGCGATATATCAGTGTACAGGCGAGACTTAACTTGAACTACGCTTGCCGAAAGGCCGTCGATACCCCGATCGGAAGGCCCTTTTGCTACGGTAGTTATGTTAACATTTGGGTAACAGGCCAGGTTATCCAAATGCCGGTATACCGATCACGGGAGGAGCATACACGCTCGCTGGGCTCGCTATGTACATTTCAACACACAAAACATTAATTCTCCGTAGTATAGTGGTTGGGCGTGGGTAAGATTAGTTAGCAGTGTTGATCCTTTTCGTATATCTAGACATATGACCGCCGCAACAGGCAATATATCAGTGTACAGGCGAGACTTAACTTGAACTACGCTTTCCAAAAGGCCGTCGATACCCCGATCGGCAGGCATTTTTGATGCGGTAGTTATGTTAACACTTGAATAACAGGCCATGTTACTCAAATGCCGGTATACCGATCACGGGAGGAGCATACACGCTCGCTGGGCTCGCTATGTACACTGCAACAGACAACACACCAATCCTTCGTAGGTATAGTGGTAAGGGCTTGGTTAGGATCAGTTAGGTATTGACAGGAAGAGTGCTTATCACCGTTCCTTAACGCAATCCAAGCCGCGTTTAAACCTTTTTGGTCCACTATATGAGGTGGGCTCCCCGTGCCGTGGACTGGAAACATCAGAGACACAGGCTCTGCTTCTGTCTCTGATGGCCAACGACCTCATGCCCGTCAGAAAGCAGGGAATGCAGTAATGTAGTTTAGTTAGTATAGCCGGTGACTAACCTATGAAAAGTAGGAAACCGGTTTCAGTAATTCAACAATTCTCATACTACGTCTGTATATACCGAACGCCATGTATAACAGCTATCCGTATATAAGTTTTACATATAGTTCATCTTACAATGAAGCGATCGGCGCACAAACGTGCACACATGTAAAGTACATGTACCAGCATGTAATTCACCAATGTAGTTCAGTTAGTATAGCTGGGTGTCTAACCTATGATCAGTACGGATAGCCAGCTGATTACAGGAACATAGCATTTACTCGCGACAGTCGCTAGCTTGAACAACTCGGTGACCTTAATGCTTATATTGTACAAAGTATAAAACACTCTCGATTAAACGAGTACTTTCCATAAATGCTATCACAATATATATCGTTTGAGCCTAAGTACAATAGTAGGCTACCGTTTTAAGTAATTCAACAATTTTCATACTACGTCTATATATACCGAGAGCCATGTATAACAGCTACCCGTATATGGTTTTTACATATAGTTCATCGGGGTTGTATTTTTATGTATGATTACGCTTAAATTTGATAGGTGTCACGGAAGCATAAAATTAAAAATAAATCACCCTGGTAAATATTTCAAAAAATTTAAACTGTTTTAAATTGCAGATATTGGATCAATGAAGAATTTAAGCATAAATACATGTTGTAAATTATGTTTATCTCTCTGCCACGAATAAAAACATTACAAGGGACCCTATGGAAAATTAATTGTGGTGTGAGACGTTAAAGCATTTAATTGCAATCACGAATACAGCTATTAATGATTTGTTTGATATTTAACCTCATTTTCATCACATTTTAGGCTATATATGACGGTCAATTATTTTGTGGCGGAGGCAGACCACCCACCTGTACCTGGGTAAAACCAGTACTGTATACTTCATGCCATTCGTAAGAATTGACACTTTCTCATTGACAAGTTGAGTTCCCAGTGGGATTCGAACCTGTAGTGGAGAGAGGCGTGAAGGTTTACACCGTATTTGTTTGTATGGTGTTTTACGTCATTTTCAACATATGTAAGGTTATATATGACGATCGATTTTTTGTAGAACCAGTACTGTGTACCTCCAGCGTACCTCGACACTTCCTCCCTTACAAGTCGAGCTCCCAGTGGGATTCGAACCCGCAGCGGTGAGTGGCGAAGGTTTACAACGTCGTTAACCATTCGGCCACGGAGACGACCCGGTTTACACCGTAACGTCGTTAACCCCTCGACCACGGAAGCGACTTAATCTATTAATGAGCGGGTGACTTGTTAACGTTTTGTTTTGGTTTTCATCATTTTATAAGTTATTATTCACTTTCTTTATCTGAGCGCGAGAGGATAAAGACGAATCTC
>JAWPHD010015486.1:0-55016 GCA_037043455.1 Cyrtodaria siliqua | reverse complement strand
ACTTTGTCAGCAAGGGTCATTCTTGGAACAGAAAAGTTTTTTGCAGCCGCTGAAAGTATCATCTTGCCACTTTTAACGGCAGTATAAGCTTTAGCCATGTTTTGCTCTGACCATTTTCTTAACGAGCGGGCAGCGGACTTTTTACCCATGCATGAAATAATGATTTAATGTGATACTTGTATATGTGTATGTATTAATATTCAACATTTCAATTGTTTGTTTTTCTCATTTATCTGGCTGCTGTGCTATTGTTGTGTATTATATAATTTTTAATTTTGTATTTTTATCTGTTGTATATCATATAATTATTAAATAGCTCTATGATGTAGATTAATTAATAACAGTACTTTCTTGCGACTTCGTTCATTTCCAATTACACATAATTCAATAGTTTGATAACATTATATATAATTGTTTTATTGACACAGGTGTTCCTAAACAGGTAAACCTATTTATTACACTGATTAAAAGAAATATAAAAAGATCGGACAAGGAAAGTAGCATTCAATGAGGACAGTAAACCACAAAACACAGAAACAAAGTCCTACACTATTTCTTTAATTTTCATTGAACCTGAGGTCGTCACCCATGCCCTATGGTCGTCACTGTCTTTTCTTCTAATAACGTACACGTTTCCCTTGATAAAGGTGGGTAAGTGATGTTAATTCGAAGGCACATTTCCCAACGCTACTTGGTCATTGAAAAAGCACGAGAAGCTTGAATATTTACAGCCAGCACGCTTCATGGTTGATCGACTCAGGTATATAAATTAAGGCCCGCTCTTAGTTTTTTTTATTTGTATAGCATTGCTATATTGAGGGTAAGAATATCTTAACAACACTTTGTTATTTACTTTAATATATGCTCATAATTTAGCTTTTGAATACAAAACTTATCTGGTATTTCTTAATTGTTTTTAGACCAAAAATCAGAGCACAACACAATAAATATACAACATTCTTTAATGTGTTATTATGTGTACTGGTCACAAATGCTTTATTGGGTGGGCCTCATAATCTGAAGAAAAATTGAATATCACACTTTGCTCATGAAATTGTTTGGCTAACAGTTACCTATAGAAATTCTTTCTCCACCCCCTCCCCCCCCCCCCCCCCCCCCCACCACCCCAAAATACAGTAGGCTCGAAATGTGTCTTTAACTTCCGTCCAAACACAGTTAAATGGACAAACTCTTTCGCCCGTTCAAACAAATTTGAACGAAAACAGTGGTCTTATTTCACAGTCGATAATTCAAACTTGGATAAGGACTATGATATGTTATATACATACATATATAATAGAAATGTTTACCTTTAAAATAATTCCAGCCTCAGCAACTTCTGGTCACGTGATAGAAAGAGAATGACTTCAAATAAAACATGACGAGGCCCGGCCGAGTATGGGTCCGCGTACGTTAACACCACAGAGCGAAAGCAAATTAACAGCGGATTTAAAAAGACGTGGACTCATAATACAGATTAAAATATACTCAGTAAAGGTAAACACTTAAACTTACTATTACAATCGTAACGCCATTGATGAATATGTGCATGTCGTTATTTTTAAAAGCTGAATCAATAAGAACAACCGACATTTTAAACCTTTTTTCTCCTGATAAAATGGTGCACTCTGACGAGATTGGTGAGACGCTTTTGGTGATAAAGAGAACATATCCGGGAAAATGTTTTCAGCCGGGGTCTGGAGAAATAATTTTGTTTTATTTCAACCCGTAAAACCAACCCCATACCCTCCCAGATTGGAAATCTTAGCATGGTTATCTCAATTCTAATGCTTTTCCATTTAATTGATAGAAATATAAAGTAAAATTTCCTTCACATTTTTTTCTGGTCCGAATTTTCTTGGGCACGGCGGGGGATATACGTGGATGTTTTTTCGATTTTTTTGGACGGGAAATGAGGGGCGAGTGGGTGGCATGCCTAAAAATAGAAGACCCCCCACCCTGTAAATCGGGTGTGTGTTTTTTTTCGTTGTTTCTTTTGATGGAAAAATAAATGTCAGTAGCACGTAGTGTTCAATTTTTGTTTTATTGGCGACAAAGACTGTATTATGTGTTGAAGTATATAAAGATGTTAGCACTTGTGAACAATGTGCTTGTTAACTCATTCACGACGATTGACAAATTGACCCCTTCAGTGCAAAGCCATATGCATGCTATCTTCGGGGTGGTTATAATGTTGTACTATTGATTTTATTAATATTGAGTTCTGCTCAACCCGGGGCTAGAGGGCGTGAGCGGTAGCGCATATTTCACTACCGCTCATGAACAGTCTCAATCAAACCGAGACTGCAATATTTCGTATGTGTCGTTTTCGGCCGTTTCAAAAGGTCAATTTCCATACTCTTTACGTCTCAGCGTTGTACACAATTATTCCAGAAAGTCCAAAATTGCTAGTTCAGATCAAAAAGTGAAACTTGTTTTTGTGTTTTGTGGTTGACTGTTGTCCTTGAATGCTGCTTTCCCTGTCCGATATTTTTATTCTTTTTTGAGGTTGATTGACCAGCAAAAATGTTAAAGAAAGAATCGGAACCTCTTTTGACTCTGTTCACATCGTGGAATGACAGTGCTGAAATACTGGTGCACAGCATGACATTTTTAAATTGGCTGTCGCTGCGCCCCTTTATTATTCCTGAGCTTTTTACAAATGAAACTGACGTTGCCGAAGAGGGCCGTATACTAGGTCGGGAAGTTTTTCCTATTAGAGTGGCCGCCGCAAATTGCATTCCAGTTTTAAAATACATGTCTAGGGACGCTACTCATTCAATTCTACATTTTATGCATACTGTAATGGAGATATACTGTTTACCGACACACTGGTAGAGACTTTGACTTATTTTATAACTTCCAGTGTTGATCTGATACAACCGACGCTAATTGGTGGTAAAAGAACTAATGTCGACAACGTCATGGAAGAAGAAGGTTCTTCTTGTAGAAATATATCGGCAGTAGCTAAAAGTAGAGGTAACCTGTTTTCGGGTTACGCTGAAAAAGTATGATAATGGACCTGAAGACTACTTTATTACCTACTTTATTACCTCACGTGCATATCCGTGGAAAGATATTGCAAAATTGTGATAGGGCTTAGAGCTTACGACAATTAGTGTTCAATGTACGGCAAAAAAAGACATACTGTGATTGTTGCTACAAAAACAGTGTGGCCATTCATCATACGACACAAGCCGGGAATTTCGAAGGTTGTGCTCATAAAAATAGAGACTATAGCCATAATATGTTGGTGAAAATGCACAGACGGATCAATTATGGTGCTGGAGTAGTGGAATGTGCTGAGAGATATATGGTGTTATTCGAGTCTAAAGCCGGAATTTACCAAAGCGATGTGCTGTGTAAGATTCGATTATTGTATTTGATTTAATTGATGAAAAAATAAATTTCAGTAGTTCCATGGCCGGCACGTGTGTTTTGATGTTATTTCCCGTATAAACCTTTTGCAACTTGTCTTATCAACAAACCGGTGCGGTGCGTTCACATATTTTATCGTGAAATGTAGTATCGCCAAAGGACTGTACCGTTCCGATCTTTCAGAAATATTCATCAAAATCCTCGATCATCGGACACGTGAATGGCTTGATATAACAATTTATTCCAACAATATAACGTTTGACGTACTCCTCGGTTATGGCGGAAGTAAGTAGCAAATATCTCCAATGCTGCAGTTGGGACACACGATCAGTTACCAAGGAAAATATCACATAACTTTCTAATAGATTTAGTTTAATTGTTTCAATATCATCCAAATAAAATCCCGGAAAACTAAACATCCATCACATCGTGGCAATGATTTGTGTATCATATCTGTACATGTAAGTTACTGCCTTGACATAAAATCTACGTCGAGCTCTCTCGTTCTTCAAATTGACATCTTCAATTGTCATTAACAGTCTTCTAGTGTTAAACCCCTGCTTGGAATTATCTCCATACACCACTCATCTAACTCCTTCGTGACGAACTTCGAGCCATTTCATCTGTAGTTCATCTTTCAATTTCGAATTAATCGTGACCAGTGGAACAAAGAGTTTGCAGTTGTCCAACTTCTCTTTTCACTAATTAGCCGGCCGTCCGGCCGAGATAATATGTTGGGCATGATTATGACAATGCATTATTGTTTTTTGAGGTAGAAAAGGTTGTATCACACCAGTAACGTTAAGATTTCTCTTACTAACTACAAGTGATGAATCCAAATATACAGTTAACGAAAATGCGTATATTTTTTACCAGAAATGCGATGTGGAGACGATTATCAAAAAAAAACTCGAAAACAAGGCCCAAGCACATTGACTTGGAAGCTGACGTGCTTACTTTGATTGGGAGCGACGAATTCATAAATTGGGAATTAGGGAGTACAGTGACAGTCATTCCCGCTACACATAACGAAATCAAGTACGCAGAAATGAAAGCTAACTGGGTTTTGAATTAAAAACGGTCAATTTGGAAGGCGCCTTGTGATATCTGGATTAATACCGGTTCAAGGCTTTAACAATGCACGCCTGTGCAACATAAAACGTGCTGTCTGCTCCGATGCCAAACAGTGAATGTGACTTTTAGCCATGTTACAATGGGTTCACCTCAGGGTTTCGAGAAAGTGTTATGGGAGTGATTCCATTGGTTAATAGTATCTTTGCTTCGTGCCTTCTATTGAAAGATTTTGATTGGTTGTGCTCGTGGTATATAAGGCTCAACCCTCGCGTTTTCTGACAATTTAGTCTGTGACTTCGATCAATACAGATGGTCTTCTGTCTGCTGTCATCGAGATCATGGCTTTCACTATTTTGAGAAAGTACGACACGGTGAGACAACTGGGAGAAGGAGGCGAGAAAATCTGACGCAAAATTGGTGGCTATAAAATGGGCAGCGTGGAACTTTAGCAAAAGCGGTCAAACACAACATGTGGCTGAAATTCTCTAGGTTAACGCGAGTCAACAAAATGATCGAGTGTGAGCCTTTCGTACATCACCAGCCGAAAGTCTGTATGTTGAAAGTATATACATGGCGGCTAATGAACCATCACTGTCTCATAGACGGGACAACTTAGCCCTTCAGTATGCCATTAAATTAAAATCTAACCCTTCAAACCCAACTTTCGATAATGTTTTTAATCCAAGTTATGAACGAAGTTATGAACGAACCTCTTTTTGATCGAAAACCGAAGGCCATTCGACCATTTGGTCTTCGTATTAAACCAAAATTAAGAGACACTGAAATCGACCTAAATGTGATTGCCAAGTACAAAGTACCACAAATTCTACCGTGAACATTGGAAACACCAACAGTTATTTTCGATCTTTGCAATAGTAACAAATCCAGTACGGACCCTACTGTCTTTCAAAGCAAATTTAATAAATCGAAATACAGTAACTTTCAACATATATACACAGATGGTTCTAAAGATGGAGATAAAGTAGCTGCAGCAGCTGTTGTTCACAAACACAGCATAAAGAGCCGCTTGCCTGACAAGATTCCTTTTCATCTCTTCAAGCACTGGGGCTGGCGTGACGCAGTCGGTACGCGGCGGATTTGTAACCGGAGGCCCCGGGTTCAATCCTCCATGGTGCCACTGAGTTCCGTCGGTGTGTTCTTGGGCAAGACACTTTTCATTAGCCTCGTCCGTCGGGTGTGGACGTAAACCGGGCGGTCCCGTGTATCGGTCTATCATCCGAGCACGTTAAAGAACCATAGGAATCTATTCGATAATAAGAGTAGGGCAGGTTCCCGGATTCCTATGTATCTTTCCCCTCTCTCTGGGGCGGCTCTAAATAACCTGTACTGTGTTGATGAGCCGTTAAACAACATTCAATTCAATTCAAGCACTGGGTAATATGAAACATGATAACCCAGTTGTGCTTCAACTTTAGAAAAGTACAATTCTCTTATAGTTGATAATGTTATTATTTTCTGCTGGCTTCCAAGCCATGTAGAAATACGTGGTAATGATAGAGCTGATAGTGCTGCTAAATGATATATAGGGTCCTATAGAAACCACAGCGTCCGAACGCAATGGCATCGTAGGTCCGCACTGTACTGCAAACAAGGACTTGAAACTACAATGAAAGAGAAAACAAACAAAAGAAAGGGTGGTGAAGACAGGGTTACCGACTTGGAACGGTCAGTAGGCAATAAGACCTACTGGTTAGCTTGAATCGATTTTATATGCGCACAATCCTCGCTATTATCCTGTCTTCAGCGCCCAAATAGACAAGACAGTGTAAACAAAACTAAATCCCATCAAAAGGAAATCTCTAACAGTAAAGCCCACATCCAGAGAAACCAACTAATGATATATATACAAAATAATAAACCTCTATCTAAAACAGCATTAAGTTTACATATATCTAATGCCAAATTACCTTATACGAGGGGCATTTAATCCGATAACAATTGACGGAGATATCCATGGTTGAATTATGCGCACTCATGCATAGTGGCTATATGTCAATGCTATCGAGAAAAATGAAGAAAAAATTGAAATTAGGGCTTAGCAATAAAAAAAAGAGTATGAAAATGGACCTTTGGAAACGGCCGAGCACGACACATACGAAATATTGCAGTCTCGGTTTGATTGATTTGATTGTTCATGAGCCGTAGTGAAATATGCTAGCTACCGCTCACGCCCTCTAGCCCCGGGTTGAGCAGAACTCAATATTCATAAAATCAATAGTACACAATTTTAACCTTCCCGAAGATGGCATGCCTACGGCGGTGGACATGGAGTTATATGCTTCCCCATGTCGTACGGCGTAAGGTCCCAGTATCTAATAAAATTAAAGCCATGGTTGCTTTAAAAGTATCTGCAAAACAGATTTATGCTGAACTGTGCCGTGTTCATGGCAGTAATTCTATGGGCTAAGACATTTAAAGGGGGTAAACTTAGCATTAAAGACTGTAACCGTCCTAGCAGGCCTGTTGTTGCAGCAACAAAGGAGAACATTGATGCTGTGAAAGCCATGGTAGACGAAGATGGGCGGTATACAGTTTCTAAGATAGCTAATAGTCTTGGCAACTAAGAAGGCACAACTCATCACATTTTGACCAACTGTTTGAAATTAAAGAAGCTTTGTGCTAGATGGATGCCTCATTTGCTGTCAACTGAATAAAAAGCCAAACGCTTAAAATGTGCTAAAAATCTTCTTAAAAAAATATAAAAAATGGCATCCTAGAAAAATTTCTTGCTCACTGGAGATGAAACGTGGGTGTACTATTTTGAGCCCCAGCGGCGGATAAACAATAAACAATGGTTGGGTAAAAATCAGGCAAGACCTGTTATTGCAAAACGAACAAAAAGCGTTCAAAAGGTTTTGTATGCAATTGTCTTTAATTCCAGTGGCCCTGTGGTACAAATTCCATGCAAACATGGAAAAACCATCACGGCCAAAGTTTACAAGGACAAAGTTCTCAAAGCAGTCAAAAATAATTACAAGAAAAAATGCCCAAGTAAAGTTTTGAATGGCATCCAGTTGATTCATGACAATGCCCCAGCTCACAAAGCTAAAATTGTGCAGTCTTTCTTGGAGCAAGAGAAAGTGGTACAGCTTGAACACCCACCTTATTCTCCCGACCTTAGTCCCTGTGACTTTTTCCTATTCCCTTTGCTGAAGAAAAACCTCTCTGGTAGACGCTATACTTCCAGAAATGCACTTGGAGCCGGAATATTTCAGTGTCTCAACAGTATACCAAGGGGAGACTAATTTGCTGCGTTTACGTCATGGATAGCGCGCCTCCGAAAGTGTGTATCTGTTCAGGGGGAATACTTTGAAGGATTGTAATAAGAAGTTTTTTTTATATTTCCGTTAGTTCCGAATACCAGTTACAATGTATTGAACCCCCCTCGTACTGATTTTAAAAGTTGTATTAACACATTTATTCGTATCTTTTGCAAAGCCGCTTGGGATTTGTCAGTTAACAATAAACTCCATTCAATTAAACCTTTACTTAGAGAATGGCGTTCTTCTAGTAGAAGAATCTGTAATTGTTCAGAAATAAAAAATTAAACCATTCTTTCATCCCCTTTCTAAGTTTCGAAGATATATGTTATCTAAGACAGATACAAATATCGGACAGGGAAAGCAGCATTCCATTGGAAAGCCGCTTGGGATTTGTCAGTTAACAATAAACTCCATTCAATTAAACCTTTACTTAGAGAATGGCGTTCTTCTAGTAGAAGAATCTGTAATTGTTCAGAAATAAAAAATTAAACCATTCTTTCATCCCCTTTCTAAGTTTCGAAGATATATGTTATCTAAGACAGATAAAAATATCGGACAGGGAAAGCAGCATTCAAGGACAACAGTCAACCACAAAATACAAAAACAAACACGCAAACAGACAAACAACTCCATTTCTGGCTCCAGCAACGACTATATCAAACGTTAAACAACGTTTAACACTACTTGAAAAAACAAAAACACAACAACTGTCCGATCTCAGAGTGTCTGACAAGCACAATTAGTTCCACACCCGAGCTTCATGTGTTTGTTTGACATTATCGACATTACACGAGCATATTTGTGTTTCCTTTTGATGGGATGTAGTTTTGTTTACACTGTCTTGTCTATTTGGGCGCTGTAGACAGGATAATAGCGAGGATTGTGCACATATAAAATCGATTCAAGCTAACCAGTAGGCCTTATTGCCTACTGACCAGTCGGTAACCCTGTCTTCACCACCCTTTCTGTTGTTTTTTGTCTCTTTCATTGTAGTTTCTAGTCCTTGTTTGCAGTACAGTGCGGACCTACGATGCCATTGCGTTCGGACGCTGTGGTTTCTATAGGACCCTATATATCATTTTACTTATATTTCCTATTGATGTTAGAGATTAGATCATGGCGGGGATTTTTTATTTACACTGTCCTGTTTTAATGGGATGACAGTAGGGTAAGTGTGAGGTTTGGTGCACCCTAGAACCGGTTTAAACCCCCCAGTGGCCTTTGTTGTCACTGACCGTTCTGTGTCTGTGATGTCGCTTGCATTTTTTATTGCTTTTGCCTTCTCGTTTGTCTGTTTGCGTGTTTGTTTTTGTGTTTTGTGGTTGACTGTCGTCCTTGAAAGCTGCTTTCCCTGTCCGATATTTTTATCTGTCTTTACTCAAAGAAATGTCGTTACACAAGTCCAATAACTTTAATTTTGACAGTTATTTCCCTTTTCATGAAACTTTTCATGTGCAGTGTGGCGGCAGTAAAACGTCTCCCCGCACATGCAATCAGTACTATTATTCATTCGATCTGAGCCCGATACTTATATTTAGTTATCGGTGGAACTTTTTGAATTGCTTTTGTTTTCTTACTTAATTTTTGATTCGGTGGTTCCACTACTCCGGCCGATAAAAGGCTCTGGGTATTGTTTAACCACTTATAGGATATGTTGTCTGCTTTTTATACGCAGGCTTCATAACCGCTGCTCCCAACTAAATTCCATTATGTTTATTTCGCTCTTCGGGGCATTTAATTTTATTAGATACTGGGACCATATGCCGTACGACATGGGGAAGCAATTAACTCCATGTCCACCGCCATATGCATGCCATCTTCGGGATGCTTAACATTTTGTACTATTGATTTTATGAATATTGAGTTCTGTTCAACCCGGGGCTAGAGTGCGTGAGCGGCAGCTAGCATATTTCACTACCGCTCATGAACAGTCTCAATAAAACCGAGACTGCAATATTTCGTATGTGTCGCGCTCGGCCGTTTCCAAAGGTCCATTATCATACTCTTTTTTAACCTGCAACGTAACATGGCTCGTAACTTGGCAAAATGTTGACTTATGGTCATAAAAATATACAGTACCTCTTTATTAGTTATCTAATACAGAGTTTTGATCCTATTCATAAACTTAAAAAAAAAAAAGCTTCATAATTCATTCAGAATTTACAGTTAAATTGGCACATGACAGGCGAATCAAGTGTTGCATGGAACACCCTTCAAGTTAATAGGAAATTGGCCCAAATACGCTGTTTATCTGTTGCCCTGTATATAGCCGCCAATAAAAAAAAAGAGATATAGGGATACACAACTGTTTTGTAATTATTCCTCAGCAACAATACATTCCTTTTTTCTGATTAAATCGGTCTTGAATTTTTGAAGAAGTTGATCAATTTGAGTTCCTTGTAGAACTGTTCCCCCGAATGTAATATTCACATCTAGGAGCGGATGATTTGTCACTTGGCTTGCATTCTGACAAAATGCCAGGAATTCTGCTGGAATGTAATGGTTCATCATTTTCTCTTCTGGGAGTCAGTTAAAACTGTTTCAACGAATTTCGTTTTCAAAAACTAGGTAGATCTTTCTCTAATTCTACCGCTGCAACGAGGGCCTGCTGGAAAAGTACAACACCAACCTTAAAACACTTCTGCGACTAGGCATATCTCAACCCTCATTTTATGGAGATGTGGTCTATAAACTCGTAAGTTAAAGGGGTCTGACGGGTTTCCTGACCGCCTTACAAATTTAATCAGGAAGTTCGTCAGAAAAGGATATAACCCTTTGGTTTTACAGCGCACTGCATGTTTAGTGATTGACCCCTCTACAGTCAGTCATTACGCTTCACTTTTCACTTGTGCGATGACTGGACTACCTCTTGGGACTCTATGATTGTACCTACTGAAACCCAACTAAGGGAGGTGGGTGCATGAGCTTTCGTCCCTCGGGTTTTCTGGTCGTACCCTAGATTGGTTTTCTCTTTAGCTGCAACTACTATGGTTGTTCAGTACGATTCTGGATACTTCCTGAGATGTTTATTATTTTGTATGTGTATCTTTAGTTAGTTTCTCTGGATGTGGACTTTATTGTTAGAGAATTCCTTTTGATGGGATGTAGTTTTGTTTACACTGTCTTGTCTATTTGGGCGCTGAAGACAGGATAATAGCGAGGATTGTGCGCATATAAAATCGATTCAAGCTAACCAGTAGGCCTTAGTGCCTACTGACCGTTCCAAGTCGGTAACCCTGTCTTCACCACCCTTTCTGTTGTTTGTTGTTCCATGGTTCCATGTAGTTTTGTTTACACTGTCTTGTCTATTTGGGCGCTGAAGACAGGATAATAGCGAGGATTGTGCGCATATAAAATCGATTCAAGCTTACCAGTAGGCCTTATTGCCTACTGACCGTTCCAAGTCGGTAACCCTGTCTTCACCACCCTTTCTGTTGTTTTTTGTCCCTTTCATTGTAGTTTCTAGTCCTTGTTTGCAGTACAGTGCGGACCTACGATGCCATTGCGTTCGGACGCTGTGGTTTCTATAGGACCCTATATATCCTTTTGAAAGGTTAAACTCGATGTTTCAGTTTTCTGGCTGTAGACATTCCCAACTCTCATGGCTTCCTTGTTAGATAGGTCGAATATACATGGCACTTGATAGTTCTGAAATATAAAAATATTGAATAAGCAAGAACAAGAAATGCGGTTAGTGAGTGTATTAGGACACACATGCATACTATGTATTCTTAGTAACAGCAGCTTGCATGCTAGAGTTATGGTTCATGCAAATCATCTTAGGCCACCCTTAAAAAAAAATATGTTTGCCCTTTCCCTACCCTTATTTCAAATTTTGGGTATGGTATGTAGGTTGGTTGGCAAATTATTTTTTTTATTTTTAAAATTGAACGTGCGTGTAGTTATATATGAAAATCAAGAATTGCAGGGAAATCCACAGTCCCCCACCGGCCCAGACAAACATTTTCCAGACATTTTCTATGATAGAGGTCAAAGATGATGTCAAAGTTACAATGTCCATATTTTGGTACGCGACACACCGCTATCCCAAGATGTATTCACATACTAAGTTTGGTGTCTCTAAGTGTTATAGTATTGAAAATACGGTCCGGACAAGCATCAATAATTGCAGGGAAATCCATAGTCCCCCACCGGCCCAGACAAACATTTTCCAGACAATTTTTGCATGGTTGTATGATGATTTTATTTATCAACTTGAAAGTTTTGAAAGTGAAAGTAGAACACATTTAAGAGGTGCCGCATGAATGCAGTTTGTTCACGGTGTCATTAAAGATCAGAATTTTCTTTTCTTATATGCCACATGACCCCTACTATTCTTAGCAGTTTTATAGCCGCCAATAAAAAAAAAAGAGATATAGGGATACACAACTTGTTTTGTACTTATTCCTCAGCAACAATACATTCCTTTTTTCTGATTAACTCGGTCTTGAATTTTTGAAGAAGTTGATCAATTTGAGTTCCTTGTAGAACTGTTCCCCCGAATGTAATATTCACATCTAGGAGCGGATGATTTGTCACATGGCTTGCATTCTGACAAAATGCCAGGAATTCTGCTGGAATGTAATGGTTCATCATTTTCTCTTCTGGGAGTCAGTTAAAACTGTTTCAACGAATTTCGTTTTCACAAACTACGTAGATCTTTCTCTAATTCTACCGCCGCAACGAGGGCCTGCTGGAAAAGTACAACACCAACCTTAAAACACTTCTGCGACTAGGCATATCTCAACCCTCATTTTATGGAGATGTGGTCTATAAACTCGTAAGTTAAAGGGGTCTGACGGGTTTCCTGACCGCTTTACAAATTTAATCAGGAAGTTCGTCAGAAAAGGATATAACCCTTTGGTTTTACAGCGCACTGCATGTTTAGTGATTGACCCCTCTACAGTCAGTCATTACGCTTCACTTTTCACTTGTGCGATGACTGGACTACCTCTTGGGACTCTATGATTGTACCTACTGAAACCCAACTAAGGGAGGTGGGTGCATGAGCTTTCGTCCCTCGGGTTTTCTGGTCGTACCCTAGATTGGTTTTCTCTTTAGCTGCAACTACTATGGTTGTTCAGTACGATTCTGGATACTTCCTGAGATGTTTATTATTTTGTATGTGTATCTTTAGTTAGTTTCTCTGGATGTGGACTTTATTGTTAGAGAATTCCTTTTGATGGGATGTAGTTTTGTTTACACTGTCTTGTCTATTTGGGCACTGAAGACAGGATAATAGCGAGGATTGTGCGCATATAAAATCGATTCAAGCTAACCAGTAGGCCTTAGTGCCTACTGACCGTTCCAAGTCGGTAACCCTGTCTTCACCACCCTTTCTGTTGTTTGTTGTTCCATGGTTCCATGTAGTTGCTATTATCCTGTCTTGTCTATTTGGGCGCTGAAGACAGGATAATAGCGAGGATTGTGCGCATATCAAATCGATTCAAGCTAACCAGTAGGCCTTATTGCCTACTGACCGTTCCAAGTCGGTAACCCTGTCTTCACCACCCTTTCTGTTGTTTTTTGTCCCTTTCATTGTAGTTTCTAGTCCTTGTTTGCAGTACAGTGCGGACCTACGATGCCATTGCGTTCGGACGCTGTGGTTTCTATAGGACCCTATATATCCTTTTGAAAGGTTAAACTCGATGTTTCAGTTTTCTGGCTGTAGACATTCCCAACTCTCATGGCTTCCTTGTTAGATAGGTCGAATATACAAGGCACTTGATAGTTCTGAAATATAAAAATATTGAATAAGCAAGAACAAGAAATGCGGTTAGTGAGTGTATTAGGACACACATGCATACTATGTATTCTTAGTAACAGCAGCTTGCATGCTGGAGTTATGGTTCATGCAAATCATCTTAGGCCACCCTTAAAAAAATGTATGTTTGCCCTTTCCCTACCCTTATTTCAAATTTTGGGTATGGTATGTAGGTTGGTTGGCTTATTAATTTTTTGTTTTTAAAATTGAACTGGCGTGTATTTATATATGAAAATCAAGAATTGCAGGGCAATCCACAGTCCCCCACCGGCCCAGACAAACATTTTCCAGACATTTTCTATGATAGAGGTCAAAGATGAAATCAAAGTTACATTGTCCGACACACCGCTATCCCAAGATGTATTCACATACCAAGTTTGGTGTCTCTAAGTGTTATAGTATTGAAAATACGGTCCGGACAAGCATCAATAATTGCAGGGAAATCCATAGTTTCCCACCGGCCCAGACAAACATTTTCCAGACAATTTTTGCATGGTTGTATGATGATTTTATTTATCAACTTGAAAGTTTTGAAAGTGAAATTAGAACACATTTAAGAGGTGCCGCATGAATGCAGTTTGTTCACGGTGTCATTAAAGATCAGAATTTTCTTTTCTTATATGCCACATGACCCCTACTATTCTTAGCAGTTTTCTAGAGAGGAAGGTCTCATGACTAAGAATATGTAAGTGAATCTTAGTTTGAACTTCATTTTGAAAAATGGCAAACTAAAAGTCTTGGACAATATTGCACAGGACTCAATGGGACAAAAAAACTGTTATCACCTCTAGAGATTTTCTGAATCCCTTACAGTACACTAATGAAAATAGATTCCGTATCACTATCCTACTTAAAATAGAACAGGGAAATTCCTAATAATGCTCGCATTTACACCAATTTGCACGAGAAGCTGTAGCTACACAGCCAAATGTATTCAGATACGCCCATTTCTCTTCTACGCTTTATCAAAAAAATGCCTTGAAACATTTAGAAACGTTCTTTATTGCATACGTATGCAACAGAAATGTTAGGTTTTTAAAGAAAAAAAAAGATTAGCACTCTTTAATACAGAACTACTTTCGACTGCACCAGGCGAGCACATCCGGCTGATTTAGTGTAATTAAACTTAAATGGAATATTTCTGTGTCATGCTTTTAAATAAACTGGTCGATTCAATCCAACAACTTAATAAAAGAACATTTTGACTTGTTTCACAATGCCGAATGACCTTGTCTTGAAATGATTGAGATTTACCTGTGCCTCAGCATCATGCACTAAATCGAGTCGATTTTGTCGCGAAATTAAGAAATAATACAAAATGCAATATCTCAGCAACCGTTCAACATTTTATCATCAAATAAACTCTGGTAGCATTGTTTCGCATCCCTGAGTATGTATACCACACATTGTGCCATATATCTTAAGACAAATTCCATAAAAATGAAATATTTTGAGGAAAAGTTACCAAAAACACTCTAAAATAGTCTACAACTCTGAAAATGATTTTTATTCTCTTTTTCTGAGTTAAACTCTACTATTCAAACAAAATAAATGCCTAAGGATAACTTGTCTGGAAAATTGTGACATACCGACAGACAAACACAAAACAGTGTCTCCCAAGCCTTCAACTTCATTGGGAAAGATTAATTAACGTCCATATACCTATATCTAAACCGGTGTCTTTTTTAAAGTTGGAGATAAATTCTTCCACTCCCAACCGCACGGCATAGAACATTCTTCTCCTTCAAGAAATGAGCTCTGGGCATGTGAACGCCTCTGTGTGCCCCGTCAAAAAAGATCTGAAATAATGGTTAATACACATTATATAACAAGAAAGTAGAAATGAATAATGGTTAATACACATTATATAACAAGAAAGTAGAAATAAATAATAGTTAATACACATTACATAACAAGAAAGTAGAAATCAATAATGGTTAATACACATTATATAACAAGAAAGTAGAAATCAATAATGGTTAATACACATTATATAACAAGAAAGTCGAAATCATCCATATATATTGAGAAACAAATCGCCATATACTAAAATTAAGTGCACCCAGTCATACTCAATAGATGCTTGAATTAAAAAAAAAAAGTATGATAATGGACCTTTTGGAAACGGCCGAGGACGACACATACGAAATATTGCAGTCTCGGTTTGATTGAAACTGTTCATGAGCGGTAGTGTAATATGCTAGCTACGGCTCACGCCCTCTAGCCCCGGGTTGAGCAGAACTCAATATTAATAAAATCAATAGTACAACATTTTAACCATCCCCAAGATGGCATGCTTATGGCGGTGGACATGGAGTTTATTGCTTCCCCATGTCGTACGGCGTATGGTCCCAGTATCTAATAAAATAAATGCCCCGAAGCGCGAAATAAACATAATGGAATTTAGTTGGGAGCAGCGGTTATGAAGCCTGCATATCACAAGTAACAGTCAAAAGACTATATTAAAAAGCAGACAACATATCCTATAAGTGGTTAAACAATACCCAGAGCCTTTAATCGGTCGGAGTAGCCAAACCACTGAATCGAAAATTAAGTAAGAACACAAAAAGAAATGAAAAGGTACCACCGATAATTAAATATAAGTATCAGTCTCAGCGATCTCCAAAGATCGAATGAATAACAGTGCTGATTGCAAGCGCGGGGAGACGTTTTACTGCCGCCACACTGCACAAGCAACGCCACTGTGCTATAAAAAAGGTATGGTAATGGACCTTTGGAAACGGCCGAGCACGACACATACAAAATTTTGCAGTCTCTGTTTGATTGAAACTGTTCATGAGCGGTAGTGTAAATATGCTAGCTACCGCTCACGCCCTCTAGCCCCGGGTTGAGCAGAACTCAATATTAATAAAATCAATAGTACAAAATGTTAACCATCCCGAAGATGGCATGCATATGGCGGTGGACATGAAGTTTATTGCTTCCCCATGTCGTACGGCGTATGGTCCCAGTATCTAATAAAATTAAATGCCCCGAAGAGCGAAATAAACATAATGGAATTTAGTTGGGAGCAGCGGTTATGAAGCCTGCATATCACAAGTAACAGTCAAAAGACTATATTAAAAAGCAGACAACATATCCTATAAGTGGTTAAACAATACCCAGAGCCTTTAATCGGTCGGAGTAGCCGAACCACTGAATCGAAAATTAAGTAAGAAAACAAAAAGAAATGAAAAAGTACCACCGATAATTAAATATAAGTATCGGGCTCAGCGATCTCCAAAGAGCGAATGAATAACAGTGCTGATTGCAAGCGCGGGGAGACGTTTTACTGCCGCCACACTGCACAAGAAGCGCCACTGTGCTATAAAAAAAAGTATGGTAATGGACCTTTGGAAACGGCCGAGCACCACACATACGAAATATTGCAATATTGTGGATGCTTGCAAGGGAAAAAATGCATTTTTAGTCGGCTGTTTGATACATATTAATTTGTAAATGTAAATATGTATTAATATAAAAAAAAAATGCGTTCATTACGTATTGTGCTGGAAAAAAAGAGTATGATAATGGACCTTTGGAAAGGCCGAAAACGACACATACGAAATATTGCAGTCTCGGTTTGATTGAGACTTCATGAGCGGTAGTGTGATATGCTAGCTACCGCTCACGCCCTCTAGCCACGGGTTGAGCAGAACTCAATATTAATAAAATCAATAGTACAACATTTTAACCATCCCGAATATGGCATGCATATGGCGATGGACATGGAGATTAATCTCCCCCATGTCGTGCGGCGTATGGTCCCAGTATCTAATAAAAAAATATATGCATAATAAACATAATGGAATTTAGTTGGGAGCAGCGGTTATGAAGCCTGCATATCACAAGTAACATTCAAAAGTCTAAATTAAAAAGCACTAGAGCCTTTAATCGGCTGGAGTAGTGGAATCACTTAATCGAAAATTAAGAAAATGAAAAAATGAAAAAGTACCACCGATAATTAAATATACGTATCGGCCTCACCGATCTCCAAAGATCGAATGAATAACAGTACTGATTGCAAGCGGATCTCCAAAGATCGAATGAATAACAGTACTGATTGCAAGCGCGGGGAGACGTTTTACTGCCGCCACACTGCACAAGCAACGCCACTGTGCTATAAAAAAAGAGTATTATAATGGATCTTAGGAAACGGCCGAAAACGACACGGTTTGATTGAGCCCTCTAGCCCCAGGTTGAGCAGAACTCAATCGTAATAAATACTGAAAAGTTATCTGGAAAACTGCTTATGGTTCTAGGGTGCCTGACACTTACCATACTGTCATCCCATTAAAACAGGACAGTGTCAATAAAGAACGACACGGTTTGATTGAGCCCTCTAGCCCCAGGTTGAGCAGAACTCAATCGTAATAAATACTGAAAAGTTATCTGGAAAACTGCTTATGGTTCTAGGGTGCCTGACACTTACCATACTGTCATCCCATTAAAACAGGACAGTGTAAATAAAGAAATCCCCGCCATGATCTAATCTCTAACCAACAAGGCAGCATCAATAGGCAATATAAGTAAAACACAAATATGCTCATGTAAATATAATACAAAAAAACAATAGCCTAGAAAGCCACATGGAGGTACTCAATGACTTTGCAGAAGCCAGAGCAGTAAGAGAATACACCATTAAGGGCACGACAAGAAAGATCATGGACAAACATCAAACGCCACCGTCCCAATGGGCTTTAGGTAGGCGTCATCATAGGGTCCACAGCCTGTCCAGTCATCGTACAATTAAAGAGGAAAGCATAGTGGCGAACTGTAAAAGGGTCCACCACCAAGCATGCAGTACGTTACAAAATGATAGGGTAATAACCTCTTTTGATAAACTTTTTAACAAGTTTAACAAAGATAGTATGAAAGTGATCATGACCAAGAATCTTACGAAGTTTATAAATCACATCACCATAGAAGTCAGGTTGTGATAGTCCTTGTCGCAGAAGAGTCCTTAAATTACATTTATATTTGGAAAGAAGATCAGGGTTACGATAATAAAATTTTGCAAAGGTTATAAATTAACCAAAATAAGCATTTTATTCATATTTTGTACGACAAAAAATGATTAGTTACTTTTTGCTGTGTTATCACATATCTTTGGTCATAATTAAAAAAAAATCATATTTATTTTTTGCGCCCTGTGTGGTTCCCGGGGGCCCACGTTTGGTCACGGGGCAAAGAATAGGGCCAATGCAGATCCTTTTGGAGGGGTAGGCAGAGGGATAGAATCCCCCCAAACATGACGTTCATTTTATCATTTGTTGTTCATGTTCATTAAAGATTTTCATCATGACCCCTGCATTGTTTCAGGTGCCATCTCGCTCACATCAAAAGAGCAGTGGCAGAAGACCAATAAACGTGGCTCCAGCGTAAAAAACTCTGCAGTTCAGGGTGAGAAGGTTCTAGGCCCATTTTCCATATTTTATCTCGATGTACATGGAAGATGAGCCTTTTCACGTGTTGGTGCTTCTTAAAACCCAATTCAATTCATCATTATTTGCAAATGTGTGTGTTTTGCCCCTAAACCTTAAGTTTTCTCTCTTTTTGCTGTAAGAAAGTAATGAAACTTATTTTTTATAGAGGAGGAAATCATAACAAAGCCTGCAGCTGATGTTTCCTAACCGGGATAGAAGTTTTCAAAAATTCAGTCATTTTCAGTCAGATTTTATGTTAGTTTTCGTTAAAATCTTGAAAACGCCGAATAGCAAAAAAATATGCATATTCCAAATGTTTACCTTCAGACATGGCCATAGCAAGCATTTTTTTTTAAAATTGTATTACAGTTATTTTTATATTTGAAGATTTTTGCTTCAAAACATCAATCTCTACCCTTATTCAAAAATACGGATGCAGCAAAATAAGGAAGCACATAAAAGTTCATGTCATAATGTTTTATATCGAAGGAATCAATAGACTTGACATAATAAACATATTTGATGAGAATGTCAATATATTTCATACAGTTACAAATTGAAAGTGTTACGTTATAAGTTGAACACCTTTCGTATATTTAAATTGTATTAACTCTGACCATGCTAAGGTTGACTACAATAGCCTTTGCATCCAGTGTAAACCCAGATCAGTCTGCGAGTAACTCGAAGGCTGATAAGGGTGTACACTATATGGCTGCCCATGAGTCATTTTCAAAAAACACCCCTTTGCATCATAAATGGAACGGTCCAAATTCAAAGAAAAGACAGTGCATTATACATTTATAGCAGGGTAAGGGTTTAGAGACCAGAATAGCGAAACGTAAAACTGTTCTCTTAACACAGGTGGTCTCAATACAGGTGTTCTCTTGAGCATGTTTAACTGTATACTAATATCATACCTGTTTTAGGGAAGACCCGTTTCAGTTCCCGCAGACTCTGTATCATGTGATCAACTTCTGCATGCCTGGCTGCTGTATGTCTGGGGTCAAACTCCAGCACTTGTCGCTTTATACCGTTTTCCTCTTTCCCTAGATCAAACTGGCTGAGAGGCTTAGGTCTGGGCACATTCCATGTTGATAAGACAGAAGTGCAGCTTGCACTATTTGCTGGCTGTCTCTGGCTGATATTAATTGTAAAGAGGACTGCACCCACATGGCTACATGTCTTGAGCTAGACTGAAATATGTAAACACACCTTTAAGAAGAAATTGTAGATTGAATTACATACATGTATGACAGTTTCGTGTTGTTGTTTTTTTCAAATAACACAAAAAAAAATATGATAGCATTTGTTGAAACGCTAGGACTGTAACAATTTGTTTTGAAATATTGAATAAAATTAACAGTTTTGTACATATATATTTATTCTTCATTTTGTCATTAAAGGCAAATTTAAAATTAGTTACATGTAGATGTTGTTAACCTGTTTTTTTTCTGTAAAGTTTAGAATGTTTGTCATAGGAATATGACACAAGCTATGTGAGTTCAGGGTAAAATCAGTATTCTTTATTATATAAGTGTATACTGGATACTTTTGGATTAATATTTCGTGAACGTGTTTTCTATCATTATAAAACTATATTGTGCTCATCTATTCAGTGTTGGTGTATTTGTATTATGGTTCAGAAGTAAACCAGGTAATTTTGAAATAAATCTTGGTTAAATCTTTCTTGCTATGTTTTAATCATCAGTGTTCATTTTCCATGCCACATCCTTCTCACAAATGGCCCCATTATAAAACTAGAGCTGGGCCCTTTGGCCCTTAGGCCTTGGCCCCTTAAAATATATATATATATAATTTATTTTTTTTTTAGGTTAAGGGTCAACAATTTTTTGTTTACATGAAACAGCATAAATGAATCAATCGTACTGATTGGCTAGCATCTATGTTTCTTAGATACACTCTTGCTACTTCTGACTTTGTTGGATTCATATTTTCATAATGTCCCACATTTTTTACTGGGATGGGTAACATGTCCTCATTACATTTCATCCTGGAATGAACACTGAATCATAACACTTTAACAAATGTTTTTCATTATCTTTTTTTATGTGTATGTATGTAGATATATGCATCTGTGGCTGATCAGGAAGTCGGAGGCCTGCCATATTTACCCAATAGGACAATGACAATAGGCATATTGGAGTATTGTCCTTGTAGATCCTGGGCACATGCACACATAAACTGTATACTTTTGCTTTTTCATAGATGCCATACAAGATGCTCTGATGTATGTCATGTCATCTACCTGAATAATAATATTTAGGACTGGAGATTCAATTGATTATGATAATGCTTGCAAGCTGGATAGATTAGTTATTTGGACTATAAAATCACACATCGCCACTGTCGACACTGTTTCTTTGCCGTGTCATTTAAAAACCATCCACAAAGTGTATGAAAGGGATCCATGATAAATATAAAAAAATATTGCAGTCTCGGTTTGATTGAGACTGTTCATGAACACAGTAAAGGATAGAGGCTATGAAGAGAAATTTTCACCATTAAGAAACCGAAAGGGAAGGAGTGTAACGACCGACCACGGTTTCTTAATGGCGAAGATTTCTCTTCATAGAATCTTACCGGCTTAGTGTTTACCATATGATTTATCGATAGTCTTTAAATAGGTCACGCTCTTCACCGCGAAGTGTCTTGTAGTAAATGTTCATGAATAAATGGTGCAAGTATTGCAAAATCTGAGACAACTGATTGGTTGAAAAAGTAAGGTAAACACTATTTGTTCAAAAAGCTTCATCCTTCAATTTATCTGATCTTCCTCTGTGGTTGCTGTCTTAATGTAACCTTATACGTGTTAACATTGAGTGGCTTCGAACACAGTAGTATATGCCGTAAAGTAACAAAGCATTTGCATTTCTTACAATTATGTTCAGATATGTGAAAAGGCAAATTAAATGGTGTTGACATAATGTTCTTACCTTTGCAATTTCAATTTTGCTGACATCACCTGCTTCATAGTGCCTTACAGCTTTGTCTAGGCCTTTAAAGTTTTAAGCTCTACTGGCCGAAGACCAGCAGAGCTTATGGGATGCCGAGTTGTCCGTCGTCCGTCCGTCCGTCCGTCGTAAACTTTTGTCTCGTTAAGACGATAGGGCCTTCATTTTTCATCCGATCTTTACCAAACTTTAACAGGTTGTTAATATCAATAAAAGCTCGAATAAGTTCGAAAACCAGCCGGATCGGACCAGTAACAGCAGAGTTAAGGCCCTTGATTTATTTAAAAAATGCCATATTGCTATATTTTGCCTCGTTAAGACGATAGGGCCTTCATTTTTCATCCTATCTTTACCAAACTTTACAACATTGTTAATATCAATGAAAGCTCAGACAAGTTCGAAAACCAGCCAGAGTGGACCAGTAACAGCGGAGTTATGTTCCTTGATTTAGTTAAAAATGCTATATTGCTATATTTTGCCTCGTTAAGACGATAGGGCCTTCATTTTTTGTCCTATCTTTACCAAACTTTACCACATATGTTAATATCAATGAAAGCTCGGACAAGTTCGAAAACCAGCCATATCGGACTAGTAACAGCGGAGTTATGGCTCTAGATTTAGTTAAAAATGCTATATTTTGCCTCAAGATGATAGGGGCTTCATTGTTCATCTGATCTTTACCAAACTTTATCAAATTGTTAATGTTGTTAGCTCTACTGGCCAAGGGCCAGCAGAGCTTATGGGATGGTGTGTTGTCCGTCGTCCGTCCGTCGTCCGTTAACTTTTCTTGTGTACACTCTAGAGGCCACATTTCTGATGCAATCATCATGAAATTTTGTCAGAATGTTTGTCTAAATGAAATCTCGGTCAAGTTCAAAAATGGGTCATGTGGGGTCAAAAACTAGGTCACTAGGTCAAATACTTGAAAAAACTTGTGTACACTCTAGAGGTCATATTTGTTATGCAATCTTGATGAAGCTTTGTCAAATTGTTTATCTTAATTATATCTTGATCAAGTTCGGAAATGGGTCACATGAAGTTAAAAACTAGGTCACTAGGTCAAATATTGGAAAAACATTGTGTACACTCTAGAGGCCATATTTTTGACCCGAGCTTGATGCAACTTTGTCAGATGGTTTGTCTTAATTATATCTTGGTCAAGTTTGAAAATGGGTCACATGGGGTTAAAAAATAGGTCACCAGGTCAAATACTTGAAAAACATTGTGTACACTCTAGAAGCCGTATTTCTGACCCAATCTTGATGAAACTTTGTCAAAATGTTTGTCTTAATTATATCTTGGTCAACTTCAAAAATGGGTCACATGGTGTTAAAAACTAGGTCACTAGGTCAAACTTTGGAAAAACCGTGTGTACACTCTAGAGGCCATATTTTTGACCCGATCTTGATGCAATTTTGTCAGAATATTTGTCTCAATTATAGCTTGCAAAAGTTCTAAAATGGGTCAAACAGGGTAAAAAACTAGGTCACTAGGTCAAATACTTGAAAAACCTTGTGTACACTCTACACTCTAGAGGCCATATTTCTGACCCGATCTTGATGAAACTTTGTCGAAATGTTGTCTTAATTATATTTTGGTCAAGTTCGAAAATGGGTCCCATGGGGTCAAAAACTAGGTCAATAGGTCAAATACTTGAAAAACCTTGTGTACACTCTAGACGCCTTTTTTTTTCATTCGATCTTTACCAAACTTTACCAGATTGTTAATGTCAATAACAGTCCGGTAAAGTTTGTTTTTTTTAAGTTTTTTTTATTATCTCCAAGTTCGAAAACCAGCCAGATCGAACCAGTAACGGCGGAGTTATGGCTCTTGATTTAGTTAAAAATGCTATATTCTGCCTCTTTAAGACGATAGTCACTCGCTTCATTGATGTTATAAGAGCCATATTAGCTAGTAGAGAGTCCTCAGGCCCTCTTGGGCCTCTTGTTGAAAGCTCGAACAAGTTTGAAAACCAGCCGTATCGAACCAGTAACAGCGGAGTTATGGCCCATGCTTTTGTTAAAATTGCTATATTTTGCCTCATTAAGACGATAGGGGCTTCATTGTTCATCCAATCTTTACCAAACATTATCAGATTGTTAATATCCATAAAGCTCGGACAAGTTTGAAAAACATTCATATCGGACCAGTAACAGCGGAGTTATGGCCCTTGATTTAGTTAAAAATGCTATATTTTGCCTCGTTAAGACGATAGGGGCTCCATTGTTCATCCGATCTTTACCAAACTTTATCAGATTGTTAATGTAGTTGAAAGCTCAGACACGTTCAAAAACCATTCATATCGGACCAGTAACAGCGGTGTTTTGGCCCTTGATTTAATTCAATATGCTATATTTTACCTCGAGATAATAGGGCCTTCATTTTTCATGCGATATTTACCAAACTATATACAACCTTACCACATCATCTTATTAAAGAGAAGCTTATTTCTCTTATTCAAAAAACATTTTTTCTTTATATATTTACATTAATTTTTAATTAATACTTATTTTTTCATAGATTTTTGCGCACAATATGACCTATTTATGTGTCGACGTGCCGTAAAACACCATTCATTCATTCATTCATTCAAAAAACATTAGCTAGAGAAAATACTACATTTTAATATTAAAGCGTTTTTCACTAACGGCAGTTTAGACAATTATACTATGTGTACTTGTTATGAAGTTTGTGAAGCACTCATCTTCCTATTAGATAATATTTTCGTCAGGTATGGTACCACCGTTTATAGACAAATTGTTGGTATTCCTATGGGTACGAACTGTGCACCACTTGTCGCAGATTTGTTTTTATTTTGCTATGAAAGGGATTTCATGTTGAGTCTTTCACCAGATACCCAGGCAGATGTTATTGAAGCTTTTAATGACACCTCTCGGATGACATACTGAACATTGACAACCCTTTCTTTCCAACTGTGATTCATAATATTTATCCTAAAGAACTTCGGCTTAATAAAGAAAATATATCTGATAATAACGCTTCTTTTCTTGATTTAGATCTCTCGATTGAAAATGGTAAAATAATTAGCAAAATCTATGACAAGAGAGATGATTTTATTGTTAACATTGTTAATTATCCCCACTTGGATGGGGATGTTCCCCGAGCAACTTCTTATGGGGTGTATCTGCCTCAACTTATTCGTTTTTCTAGAGCTTGTACTCGAGTTGAGGACTTTAATATTCGTAATCTTTGTATAACTTAAAAGTTACTCAATCAGGGTTACCGTTACCATAAACTTCGTAAAACCTTTGCAAAATTTTATTATCGTAACCCTGATCTTCTTTCCAAATATAAATGTAATTTAAGGACTCTTCTGCGACAAGGACTATCACAACCTGACTTCTATGGTGATGTGATTTATAAACTTGGGCAGTTAACTCCATGTCCACCCCGCCATATGCATGCCATCTTCGGGATGGATACAATTTTGTACTAATGATTTTATGAATATTGAGAGCGGTAGCTAGCATATTTTACTACCGCTTATGAACAGTCTCAGTAAAACCGAGACTGCAATATTTCGTATGTGTCGTGCTAGGCCGTTTCCAAAGGTCCTTTGACTTTTAAGTTAAGGGGTTATGTCCGCTGGGTGGTATGGGGGTCTGATGCGTTAGCTTTATATGAATATACCTTCTACGTATTCTTGGCATTTTGACTGTTGGATATCCACAGCAAAATGTCCCCTTGTTGGACTCCCGAGGTGGGAGAGAAGCGTGGAAGATGAATTCTTAACGCCCATGGCATCACAAAACGCACAAACAACAAACAAACGCAAAAAAAACAGAACATGAATCTGATACTGAGGAACCAGTGATCAACAAGTCCTTTCCTCGTTTTCTCATCATAGAATCGGAAAACGGGGAAAGGCCTGTTGCAGATATATCACCTTTTATTATCGAGAAAACTGTCCATTCCATTTTAAAAAATTAAAAAAACAACTATTCTTATTGAAACGGAAAAAAAATCTCACTCTGATAATTTACTAACAATGACACAAATTGTAAACACAAAAGTCAAATGCTACCCTCACTCCTCGGTCTTTTATGGCGGTGGCGCACGGGTTAATCATGTATTTCAAAACGCTATATGGCTATACTTGTGCCACTTTTTAAGCGGAACATAAGTGCGGCTCTTTGACTTTTTAGTTAAGGGGTTATGTCCGCTGGGTGGTATGGGGGGTCTGATGCGTTAGCTTTATATGAGTATACCTTCTACGTATTCTCGACCCTATACATAATCAAGGATTACGACTCGCCTTAGGTGACTTTCGTACATCACCAGCCGAAAGTCTATATGTTGAAGCCAATGAACCATCACTGTCTCATAGACGAGACAAATTAGCTCTTCAATACGCCATTAAATTAAAGTCTAACCCTTCAAACCCAACTTTCGATAACGTTTTTCATCCTAGTTGTGAACCTCTTTTTGATCGAAAACCGAAGGCCATTCGACCATTTGGTCTTCGTATTAAACCAAAATTAAGAGACACTGAAATCGACCTAAATTTGATTGCCAAGTACAAAGTACCACAAATTCCACCGTGGACTTTGGAAACTCCAACAATTATTTTTGATCTTTGTAATAATAACAAATCCAGTACAGACCCTACTGTCTTTCAAAGCAAATTTAATGAAATTATATCGAAATACAGTGAATTTCAACATATCTACACAGATGGCTCTAAAGATGGAGATAAGGTAGCTGCAGCAGCTGTTCACAAACACAGCATAAAGAGCCGTCTGCCTGACAAGGCCTCTATCTTTTCAGCTGAACTTAAGGCAATTGAACTTGCCTTAAATTATATTCAGGAATCTGATGATGACCATTTCGTAATCTTTTCTGATTCCCTTTCATCTCAAGCACTGGGTAATATGAAACATGATAACCCAGTTGTGCTTCAACTTTTAGAAAAATACAATTCTCTTATAATTGATAATGTTATTATTTTCTGCTGGCTTCCAAGCCATGTAGGAATACGTTGTAATGATAGAGCTGATAGTGCTGCTAAGGCAGCATTATATTTACCTATATCTAATACCAAATTACCTTATACTGATTTTAAAATTTGTATTAACACATATATTCGTAACTCTTGGCAAACCGCTTGGGATTTGTCCTTTAACAATAAACTCCATTCAATTAAACCGTTACTCGGAGAATGGCGTTCTTCTACTAGACCCATTCGTCGAGAGGAAGTTATACTAGCCCGGTGCAGGATAGGGCATACACGTTATACTCATTCATATTTATTACAAGGTGAGCAATTACCAGAATGTATACCCTGCTTTGCACCGTTAACGGTCAAACACATCTTATTGGAATGTGTAGACTTTGATCCTATGCGTCAAAGGTACTACAATGTTAATACTATGAAAGAGTTATATGATACTGTAGATTTTAGTCTTGTTTTAGATTTCCTCAAAGAGATCAGACTATATAAATCATTGTAATGTGTTCTTATATATTTATACTTGTTTATGTGCCCGTTGACGGGCATTTGTTGATTTACATACATACTTTATATTACACCTTATCATCCCTTATTTTTTAATAATTTTATCTTTATATATTTACATTAATTTTTAATTAATTCTTCATTTTCATCATTTTTTTGCGCACAATATGACCTATTTATGTGTCGACGTGCCGTAAAACACCATTCATTCATTCATTCATTGGCATTTTGCTGTTGGATATCCACAGCAAATGTCCCCTTGTTGGACTCCGAGGTGGGTGAGAAGCGTGGAAGATGAATTCTTAACGCCACATCATGGCATCACAAAACGCACAAACTACTAACAAACGGAAAAAACCAAGTGATTAACCAGTCCTTTCCTCGTTTTCTTATTATCGAATCGGAAGACGGGGAAAGGCCTGTTGCAGATATGTCACCTTTTGTAATAGAGAAAACTGTCCATTCCGTTGCTGGACATGTTAAACAGATAAAAAAATTAAAGAACAAAACTATTCTTATTGAAACAGAAAAAAAATCTCATTCGGATAATTTACTCACTATTAAACAAATTTTAAACACAAAAGTCAAATGCTACCCTCGCTCCTCTTTGAACATCTTCAAAGGCGTCATCAGGTGCCCGGATCTCTCCGGAGTACCTGAAGACGAAATTATTCACGAGCTTGCGCCACAGTTGGTAACTGCGGCTCGCCGAATAACCATAAAGAGGAATGACAAAATTATCAGTACAAATACTATCATCCTCACATTTTCAACACCCGTCTTACCAAAAACAATAAAGGTGGCATATCTGCAATTGCATGTTGACGCCTACATTCCAAACCCGTTACGTTGCTACAACTGCCAAGGCTTTGGGCACCACAACTCCAGGTGTACTAAAGAAGAACGTTGTGGTAAATGTGGCGAGTCTGCATTCAAGCATAACGAACCAGATTGTCCTAACGACCTCAAATGTACCAACTGCGGTCTGGGACATCACGCAAATTCAAAATCATGTGAAAAATTAAAAAAAGAAAAAGAAATCATAACAGTTAAATATACACAAAACATTCCTTTTCCAGAAGCACGGAAATTGATAGAAGAAAAATATATAATTTCAAGTCCAACCTCTTACGCATCTATTCTCAAAACAAAAGCAACACACACAGAATGCAGGGATGCAGGTACGCAATACGAACCACAGTCAGAAATTCAAAATACAAAGAATACTTCCTCAGTATCAGATCCAAACAAAAGTCAACAAATACAACTTAACAAACCCAAATTAAACTTTTCATCTAATCAAACTTTTTCATTTAAATCAAACACAAAATCGGCAAGCTCTGGCAATGTCAAGAGCATGCCAATTTCTCAGAATTGGAAAGTGGGGTCTTCTAAGACTGTGAAGTCTAGTAGTTCCCCAGTCGTGAGGCCTAATACTACCTCGGTTGGAAGGCCTAGTGCTGCTCCAACTAAGGAAGTTGGAAAGCCTAGTGCTTCTCAAACTAGGGAGCACAAGGAGCAGCCAAAGGTGTCTAAAGGCCCTATTGAGCTGCATAACAAATTCGAACAGCTCATGGACATTTCTGAGCCGGCAGCTGCACTGCCACTTCCATCCTCGCATGAAAAGTTAGTTGAGGTGCCACTTCAGCCGACTTCTTCCAGGGAGGAGGATTCATCAGTGGATATGTCGCTGCTTGAGTCTCCTAAGACCTCTCCTAAATCTAAGGCCAAAAATAAAATTAAAAGTCGCCTTAACGCTCGATAATGGGTAAAACTAATAAGATCATTCAATGGAATTGTCGAGGTTTGAAACCAAATTATGACGAAATCAGCTTAATTTTAAATGAACACAACCCTATTGCCTTTTGTCTTCAAGAAACATTCTTGAAGACAAGTGATAAGGTATCTTTTAAACAATACTCACTATATAATCATATTTGTGATACCGGGGACAAGGCGACTGGTGGAGTTTCGATAATCATTAATCGAAACATTCCTCACAGACCTGTTGCGTTGAAAACAAATTTGCAAGCTATTGCGGTCAGTGTTACTATGCACAGAGTCATAACAATATGTTCCTTATATTTACCACCTAGTTCTTCACTAGACCCTAAAGATCTAAATCACCTAGTTGCACAATTGCCATCACCTTTTATACTCTTGGGCGATTTCAATGCACACAACTACATCTGGGGTTGTAAAGATATAAACGATAAAGGCAAGAAAATTGAGGATTTCTTAGCCAAAAACAATTTTGTGTCTTTTTAATAATAAATCACATACTTACTTACATCCTGCTACAGGCTCTCATTCTTCCATTGATTTAACAATATGCGATCCAACGCTTTTGATGGATTTTTCGTGGAGTGTTGGAGACGACCTCTGTGGAAGTGACCACTTCCCCATATTTCTTGAAAATATCGGCCCTCCACTTCTCGAAAAAACGCAACGATGGAAACTTCGCAAGGCTGATTGGACTACGTTTCAATCTCTTTGCGAGGAACAATTAAAGCCTTCCGTTTTCGAGGATGTCGAAGACGCAACTTCTCTTTTTACGAAAACTCTTCACGATATAGCTGATCAAACCATTCCAAAAACCTCTGCAAATCCTAAACGCTCACATAAACCATGGTACGACGATGACTGCAAAAAGGCAGTCAGCGATCGTAAAGCTGCATTAAATAATTTTAACTTGCGGCCAACTCAAACAAATTTAGATAACTTTAGAGTTTTTCGTGCGAAAGCCCGTCGTACTATTAAGGATAGCAAGAGGAAATCCTGGAGAACTTACGTCTCTAGGCTGAATTCTCGCTCATCTCTTAAGAAGACATGGGACATGGTCCGGAAAATAAGTGGTAAAGGTAATTCTAGTACTGTAAATCATCTTAAAACAAATAATGGAGATATAACATCTGTCAAAGATATTACAAACACTTTGGCAGAAACTTTTTCCAAAAATTCTTCTTCTGAAAATTGTCAACCAAATTTTCTGAAAAATAAGAAACAAAAAGAACAGAAGAAGCTGAACTTCAAGTCGAAAAACTTGGAAAAATACAATAAACTATTCTCTCTCAAAGAACTTCGAGAGTCCCTTAAAAAGGCTCATGATACATCAGCTGGTCCTGATGATATCCATTATCAATTACTAAAACATTTACCTGAATCCTGTCTCTCTACCCTTCTTGATATATTTAATAAGGTTTGGGTGACGGGAATCATCCCCGATTCTTGGCGGGAAGCAATCGTTATTCCAGTCCCCAAACCTGGAAAGGATCATACGGACCCATTAAATTATCGCCCAATCGCTTTAACAAGTTGTATATGTAAAACCATGGAACGAATGATTAATGAGAGACTCGTTTGGTACCTGGAGTCCAACAAACTGATAACAAAGTATCAGAGTGGATTCCGGCGCCAACGAGGCACAACAGACAATCTCATACGATTTGAATCGTTTATTAGGGAAGCTTTCATAAAAAAAAGAACATTTAGTCGCTGTATTTTTTGACTTGGAGAAAGCTTATGATACTGCATGGAAGTACGGTATTATGAATGATCTACATGACATTGATCTTAGAGGCCGATTACCCATTTTTATAGAAAAATTCTTAGACAATAGACAGTTTTGTGTCCGAATGGGTTCAACCCTCTCTGATATTCAGGAACAGGAGATGGGTGTTCCACAGGGCAGTATACTATCTGTCACACTTTTTAATATAAAGATTAACAGTATAGTAAAATGCAGCAATCCAGGTGTGGATTGTTCGCTATATGTTGACGACTTTGTTATATGTTATCGTGCAAAAAACATGAATACTATCGAGAGACAATTACAACAATGTCTCAATAAACTTCAGACCTGGTCTGATGAAAATGGTTTTAAATTTTCTAAATCTAAAACTAATTGTATGCACTTTTGTCAACTTCGTAAACATCATGAAGACCCTCATCTAACACTGGATGGGTCACCAATACCAGTAGTGGATGAGACAAAATTCCTTGGGTCTTATTTTCTACCGTAAATTAACGTTTATACCACACCTTAAATACTTGAAGGCCAAATGCCTTAAAGCTCTTAACTTACTTAAAGTTGTTGCAAACACTAATTGGGGAGCAGATCGAAAAGTCCTCTTGCGACTTTACAGATCTCTTATCAGATCCAAGCTGGACTACGGCTCAATAGTATATGGATCGACTCGCAAGTCGTACTTGCAGATGCTCGACCCTATACATAATCAAGGATTACGACTTGCCTTAGGTGCCTTTCGTACATCACCAGCCGAAAGTCTATATGTTGAAGCCAATGAACCATCACTGTCTCATAGACGAGACAAATTAGCTCTTCAATACGCCGTTAAATTAAAGTCTAACCCTTCAAACCCAACTTTCGATAACGTTTTTCATCCTAGTTGTGAACCTCTTTTTGATCGAAAACCGAAGGCCATTCGACCATTTGGTCTTCGTATTAAACCAAAATTAAGAGACACTGAAATCGACCTAAATTTGATTGCCAAGTACAAAGTACCACAAATTCCACCGTGGACTTTGGAAACTCCAACAATTATTTTTGATCTTTGTAATAATAACAAATCCAGTACAGACCCTACTGTCTTTCAAAGCAAATTTAATGAAATTATATCGAAATACAGTGACTTTCAACATATCTACACAGATGGCTCTAAAGATGGAGATAAGGTAGCTGCAGCAGCTGTTCACAAACAGAGCATAAAGAGCCGCCTGCCTGACAAGGCCTCTATCTTTTCAGCTGAACTTAAGGCAATTGAACTTGCCTTAAATTATATTCAGGAATCTGATGATGACCATTTTGTAATCTTTTCTGATTCCCTTTCATCTCTTCAAGCACTGGGTAATATGAAACATGATAACCCAGTTGTGCTTCAACTTTTAGAAAAATACAATTCTCTTATAATTGATAATGTTATTATTTTCTGCTGGCTTCCAAGCCATGTAGGAATACGTGGTAATGATAGAGCTGATAGTGCTGCTAAGGCAGCATTAGATTTACCTATATCTAATATCAAATTACCTTATACTGATTTTAAAAGTTGTATTAACACATATATTCGTAACTCTTGGCAAACCGCTTGGGATTTGTCCTTTAACAATAAACTCCATTCAATTAAACCGTTACTCGGAGAATGGCGTTCTTCTACTAGACCCATTCGTCGAGAGGAAGTTATACTAGCCCGGTGCAGGATAGGGCATACACGTTATACTCATTCATATTTATTACAAGGTGAGCAATTACCAGAATGTATACCCTGCTTTGCACCGTTAACGGTCCAACACATCTTTTTGGAATGTGTAGACTTTGATCCTATGCGTCAAAGGTACTACAATGTTAATACTATGAAAGAGTTATATGATACTGTAGATTTTAGTCTTGTTTTAGATTTCCTCAAAGAGATCAGACTATATAAATCATTGTAATGTGTTCTTATATATTTATACTTGTTTATATACCCGTTGACGGGCATTTGTTGATTTACATACATACTTTATATTACACCTTATCATCCCTTATTTTTTAATAATTTTATCTTTATATATTTACATTAATTTTTAATTAATTCTTCATTTTCATCATTTTTTTGCGCACAATATGACCTGTTTGTGTGTCGACGTGCCGTAAAACACCATTCATTCATTCACTCCTCTATGAACATCTCCAAAGGTGTCATCAGGTGCCCGGATCTCTCCGGAGTACCTGAAGACGAAATTATTCACGAGCTTGCGCCACAGTTGGTAACTGCAGCTCGCCGAATAACCATCAAGAGGAATGACAAAATTATTAGTACAAATACTATCATACTCACATTTGCAACACCCGTCTTACCAAAAACAATAAAGGTGGCATATCTGCAATTGCATGTTGACGCCTACATTCCAAACCCGTTACGTTGCTACAACTGCCAAGCCTTTGGGCACCACAACTCCAGGTGTTCTAAAGAAGAACGTTGTGGTAAATGTGGCGATTCTGCATTCAAACATAACGAATCAGATTGTTCTAACGACCTCAAATGTACCAACTGCGGTCTGGGACATCACGCAAATTCAAAATTGCGTGAAAAATTTAAAAAAGAAAAAGAAATCAAAACAGTTAAATATACACAAAACATTCCCTTTCCAGAAGCAAGAAAATTAATTGAAGAAAAATATAAAATTTCAAGTCCGACCTATTACGCATCTATTCTCAAAACAAAAGCAACACACACAGAATGCAGGGATGCAAGTACGCAATACGAACCACAGCCAGAAATTCAAAAAACAAAGAATACTTCCTCAGTATCAAATCCAAACAAAAATCAACAAATACAACTTAACAAACCAAAATTAAACTTTTCACCTAATCAAACTTTTACATTTAAATCAAACACAAAACCGGCAAGCTCTGGCAATGTCAAGAGCATGTCAGTTTTCCAGAATTGGAAAGAGGGTTCTTCTAAGCCTGTGAAGTTTAGTAGTTCCCCAGTCGTGAAGCCTAATACTTCCTCGGCTGGAAGGCCTAGTGCTGCTCCAACTAGGGAAGTTGGAAAGCCTAGTGCTGCTCCAACTAGGGAAGTTGGAAAGCCTAGTGCTTCTCCAACTAGGGAGCACAAGGAGCAGCCAAAGGTGTCTAACGGCCCTATTGAGCTGCATAACAAATTCGAACAGCTCATGGCCATTTCTGAGCCGGCAGCTGCACTGCCACTTCCATCCTCGCATGAAAAGTTAGTTGAGGTGCCACTTCAGCTGACTTCTTCCAGGGAGGAGGATTCATCAGTGGAGATGTCGCTGCTTGAGTCTCCTAAGACCTCTCCTAAATCTAAGGCCAAAAATAAAATTAAAATTAAAAGTCGCCTTAACGCTCAATAATGGGTAAAACTAATAAGATCATCCAATGGAATTGTCGAGGTTTGAAACCAAATTATGATGAAATCAGCTTAATTTTAAATGAACACAACCCTATTTCTTGAAGACAAGTGAGAAGGTATCTTTTAAACAATACTCACTATACAATCATATTTGTGATACCGGGGACAAGGCGACTGGTGGAGTTTCGATAATCGTTAATCGAAACATTCCTCACAGACCTGTTGCGTTGAAAACAAATTTGCAAGCTATTGCGGTCAGTGTTACTATGCACAGAGTCATAACAATATGTTCCTTATATTTACCACCTAGTTCTTCACTAGACCCTAAAGATCTCAATCACCTAGTTGCACAATTGCCATCACCTTTTATACTCTTGGGCGATTTTAATGCACACAACTACATCTGGGGTTGTAAAGATATAAACGATAAAGGAAAAAAAAAGAGAGGATTTCTTAGCCAAAAACAATTTATGTCTTTTTAATAACAAGTCACATACTTTTTACACCCTGCTACAGGCTCTCATTCTTCCATTGATTTAACAATATTCGATCCAACGCTTTTGATGGATTTTTCGTGGAGTGTTGGAGACGACCTCTGTGGAAGTGACCACTTCCCCATATTTCTTGAAAATATCGGCCCTCCACTTGTCGAAAAAATGCAACAATGGAAACTTCGCAAAGCTGATTGGACTACGTTTCAATCTCTTTGCGAGGAACAATTAAAGCCTTCCGTTTTCGAGGATGTCGAAGACGCAACTGCTCTTTTTACCAAAACTCTTCACGATAAAGCTGATCAAACCATTCCAAAAACCTCGGCAAATCCTAAACGCCCACATAAACAATGGTACGACGATGACTGCAAAAAGGCAGTCAGCGATCGTAAAGCTGCATTAAATAATTTTAACTTGCGGCCAACTCAAACAAATTTAGATAACTTTAGAGTTTTTCGTGCGAAAGCCCGTCGTACTATTAAGGATAGCAAGAGGAAATCCTGGAGATCTCACGTCTCTAGGCTGAATTCTCGCTCATCTCTTAAGAAGATATGGGACATGGTCCGGAAAATAAGTGGTAAAGGTAATTCTAGTTCTGTAAATCATCTTAAAACAGATAATGGAGATATAACATCTGTCAAAGATATTACAAACACTTTGGCAGAAACGTTTTCAAAAAATTCTTCTTCTGAAAATTGTCTATATGTTGAAGCCAATGAACCATCACTGTCTCACAGACGAGACAAATTAGCTCTTCAATACGCCATTAAATTAAAGTCTAACCCTTCAAACCCAACTTTCGATAATGTTTTTAATCCTAGTTGTGAACCTCTTTTTGATCGAAAACCGAAGGCCATTCGACCATTTGGTCTTCGTATTCAACCAAAATTAAGAGACACTGAAATCGACCTAAATTTGGTTGCCAAGTACAAAGTACCACAAATTCCACCGTGGACTTTGGAAACTCCAACAATTATTTTTGATCTTTGTAATAATAACAAATCCAGTACAGACCCTACTGTCTTTCAAAGCAAATTTAATGAAATTAAATCGAAATACTGTGACTTTCAACATATCTACACAGATGGCTCTAAAGATGGAGATAAGGTAGCTGCAGCAGCTGTTGTTCACAAACACAGCATAAAGAGCCGCCTGCCTGACAAGGCCTCTATCTTTTCAGCTGAACTTAAGGCAATTGAACTTGCCTTAAATTATATTCAGGAATCTGATGATGACCATTTTGTAATCTTTTCTGATTCCCTTTCATCTCTTCAAGCACTGGGTAATATGAAACATGATAACCCAGTTGTGCTTCAACTTTTAGAAAAGTACAATTCTCTTATAATTGATAATGTTATTATTTTCTGCTGGCTTCCAAGCCATGTAGGAATACGTGGTAATGATAGAGCTGATAGTGCTGCTAAGGCAGCATTAGATTTACATATAACTAATACCAAATTACCTTATACTGATTTTAAAAGTTGTATTAACACATATATTCGTAACTCTTGGCAAGCCGCTTGGGATTTGTCAGTTAACAATAAACTCCATCCAATTAAACTGTTACTCGGAGAATGGCGTTCTTCTAGTAGACCCATTCGTCGAGAGGAAGTTTTCCTAGCCCGGTGCAGGATAGGGCATACACGTTATACTCATTCATATTTATTACAAGGTGAGCAATTACCGGAATGTATACCCTGCTTTGCACCGTTAACGGTCAAACACATCTTATTGGAATGTGTAGACTTTGATCCTATGCGTCAAAGGTACTACAATGTTAATACTATGAAAGAGTTATTTGATACTGTAGATTTTAGTCTTGTTTTAGATTTCCTGAAAGAGATCAGACTATATAAATCATTGTAATGTGTTCTTATATATATTTACTTGTTTATATACCCGTTGCCGGGCATTTATTGATTTACATACATAGTTTATATTACACCTTATCATCCCTTACTTTAATTTTATTTTTAATAGTTTTATCTTTATATATTTACATTATTTTTTAATTAATACTTCATTTTTCATATTTTTTTTTGCGCACAATATGACCTATTTATGTGTCGACGTGCCGTAAAACACCATTCATTCATTCATTCATACTGAAAATTGTCAACCAAATTTTCTGAAAAATAAGAAACAAAAAGAGCAGAAGAAGCTGAACTTCAAGTCGAAAAACTTGGAAAAATACAATAAACTATTCATCAAAGAACTTAAAAAGGCTCATGATACATCAGCTGGTCCTGATGATATCCATTATCAATTACTAAAACATTTACCTGAATCCTGTCTCTCTACCCTTCTTGATATATTTAATAAGGTTTGGGTGACGGGAATCTTCCCCGATTCTTGGCGGGAAGCAATCGTTATTCCAGTCCCCAAACCTGGAAAGGATCATACGGACCCATTAAATTATCGCCCAATCGCTTTAACAAGTTGTATATGTAAAACCATGGAACGAATGATTAATGAGAGACTCGTTTGGTACCTGGAGTCCAACAAACTGATAACAAAGTATCAGAGTGGATTCCGGCGCCAACGAGGCACAACAGACAATCTCATACGATTTGAATCGTTTATTAGGGAAGCTTTCATAAAAAAAGAACATTTAGTCGCTGTATTTTTTGACTTGGAGAAAGCTTATGATACTGCATGGAAGTACGGTATTATGAATGATCTACATGACATTGATCTTAGAGGCCGATTACCCATTTTTATAGAAAAATTCTTAGACAATAGACAGTTTTGTGTCCGAATGGGTTCAACCCTCTCTGATATTCAGGAACAGGAGATGGGTGTTCCACAGGGCAGTATACTATCTGTCACACTTTTTAATATAAAGATTAACAGTATAGTAAAATGCAGCAATCCAGGTGTGGATTGTTCGCTATATGTTGACGACTTTGTTATATGTTATCGTGCAAAAAACATGAATACTATCGAGAGACAATTACAACAATGTCTCAATAAACTTCAGACCTGGTCTGATGAAAATGGTTTTAAATTTTCTAAATCTAAAACTAATTGTATGCACTTTTGTCAACTTCGTAAACATCATGAAGACCCTCATCTAACACTGGATGGGTCACCAATACCAGTAGTGGATGAGACAAAATTCCTTGGGTCTTATTTTCTACCGTAAATTAACGTTTATACCACACCTTAAATACTTGAAGGCCAAATGCCTTAAAGCTCTTAACTTACTTAAAGTTGTTGCAAACACTAATTGGGGAGCAGATCGAAAAGTCCTCTTGCGACTTTACAGATCTCTTATCAGATCCAAGCTGGACTACGGCTCAATAGTATATGGATCGACTCGCAAGTCGTACTTGCAGATGCTCGACCCTATACATAATCAAGGATTACGACTTGCCTTAGGTGCCTTTCGTACATCACCAGCCGAAAGTCTATATGTTGAAGCCAATGAACCATCACTGTCTCATAGACGAGACAAATTAGCTCTTCAATACGCCATTGAATTAAAGTCTAACCCTTCAAACCCAACTTTCGATAATGTTTTTAATCCTAGTTGTGAACCACTTTTTGATCGAAAACCGAAGGCCATTCGACCATTTGGTCTTCGTATTAAACCAAAATTAAGAGACACTGAAATCGACCTAAATTTGATTGCCAAGTACAAAGTACCACAAATTCCACCGTGGACTTTGGAAACTGCAACAGTTATTTTTGATCTTTGTAATAATAACAAATCCAGTACAGACCCTACTGTCTTTCAAAGCAAATTTAATGAAATTAAATCGAAATACTGTGACTTTCAACATATCTACACAGATGGCTCTAAAGATGGAGATAAGGTAGCTGCAGCATCTGTTATTCACAAACAGAGCATAAAGAGCCGCCTGCCTGACAAGGCCTCTATCTTTTCAGCTGAACTTAAGGCAATTGAACTAGCCTTAAATTATATTCAGGAATCTGATGATGACCATTTTGTAATCTTTTCTGATTCCCTTTCATCTCTTCAAGCACTGGGTAATATGAAACATGATAACCCAGTTGTGCTTCAACTTTTAGAAAAGTACAATTCTCTTATAATTGATAATATTATTATTTTCTGCTGGCTTCCAAGCCATGTAGGAATACGTGGTAATGATAGAGCTGATAGTGCTGCTAGTGCTGCATTAGATTTACATATATCTAATACCAAATTACCTTATACTGATTTTAAAAATTGTATTAACACATATATTCGTAACTCTTGGCAAGCCGCTTGGGATTTGTCAGTTAACAATAAACTCCATTCAATTAATCCGTTACTCGGAGCCGCTTGGGATTTGTCAGTTAACAATAAACTCCATTCAATTAATCCGTTACTCGGAGAATGGCGTTCTTCTAGTAGACCCATTCGTCGAGAGGAAGTTGTCCTAGCCCGGTGCAGAATAGGGCATACACGTTGTACTCATTAATATTTATTACAAGGTGAGCAATTACCAGAATGTATACCCTGCTTTGCACCGTTAACGGTCAAACGCATATTATTGGAATGTGTAGACTTTGATCCTATGCGTCAAAGGTACTACAATGTTAATACTATGAAAGAGTTATTTTATACTATAGATTTTAGTCTTGTTTTAGATTTCCTGAAAGAGATCAGACTATATAAATCATTGTAATGTGTTTTTATATATATTTACTTGTTTATATACCCGATGACGGGTATTTGTTGGTTTACATACATAGTTTATATTACACCTGATCATCCCTTATTTTTTAATAGTATTATCTTTAAATATTTACATTAATTTTTAATTAATACTTCATTTTTCATAATTTCTTGCGCACAATATGACCTATTTATGTGTCGACGTGCCGTAAAACACCATTCATTCATTCATTCCATTATCATACTCTTTTTTAAACTGCAGCGTAACTAAGCAAAATGTTGACCCATGGTCATAAAACTGTACAGTTCCTCTTTATTAGTTATCCAATGCAGAGTTATGATCCTATTCATAAACTTTAAAAAAAAAAGCTTCATAATTCATTCAAAATTGACAGTTAGATTGTACTTGCTGAAATAAGCACATGACAGGCGACACAAGTGTTCCATGGAACACCCTTCTAGTTAATAGGAAATTGGCCCAAGTACGCTGCTTATCTGTTGCCCTGTATATAGTCGACAATTAAAAAATGAGATATAGGGATACACAATTTGTTTTGTAATTATTCCTCAGCAACAATACATTCCTTTTTCTGATTAAGGTTCATAACTCGGTCTTAAATTTTTGAAGAAGTTGATTCATTTGTGTTCCTTGTAGAATTGTTCCCCCGAACGTAATATTCACTTCTAGGAGCGGATGATTTGTCACTTAGCTTGCATTCTGACAAAATGCCAGGAATTCTGCTGGAATGTAATGGTTCAGCATTTTCTCTTCTGGGAGTCAGTTAAAACTGTTTCAACGAACTTGAAAGGTTAAACTCGATGTTTCAGTTTTCTGGCTGTAGACATTCCCAACTCCCATGGCTTCCTTGTTAGATAGGTCGAATATACACGGCACTTGATAGTTCTGAAATATAAAAATATTGAATAAGCAAGAACAAGAAATGCGGTTAGTGAGTGTATTAGGACACACATGCATACTATGTATTGTTAGTAACAGCAGCTTGCATGCTAGAGTTATGGTTCACGCAAATCATCTTAAGCCACCCTTAAAAATGTTTATGTTTGCCCTTTCCCTACCCTTATTTCAAATTTTGGGTATGGTATGTAGGTTGGTTGGCAAATTATTATTATTTTTTTTAAATTGAACTGGCGTTTAGTTATATATGAAAATCAAGAATTGCAGTGCAATCCAGAGTCCCCCACCGGCCCAGACAAATATTTTCGAGACATTTTCTATGATGGAGGTCAAAGATGAAGGTCAAGGTTACAATTTCTATATTATGGTACGCGACACACCTCTATCCCAAGATGTATTCACATACCAAGTTTGATGTCTCTAAGTGTTATAGTATTGAAAATACGGCCGGACAAGCATCAAGAATTGCAGGGAAATCCATAGCCCCGACCGGCCCAGACAAACATTTTCCAGACAATTTGTGCATGGTTGTATGATGATTTTATTTATCAACTTGAACGTTTTGAAAGTGAAAGAAGAACACATTTAAGAGGTGCCGCATGAATGCATTTTGTTCACGGTGTCATCAAAGATCAGAATTTTATTTTCTTATATGCCACATGACCCCTACTATTCTCAGCAGTTTTCTAGAGAGGAAGGTCTCATGACTAAGAATATGTAAGTGAATCTTAGCTTGAACTTCATTTTGAAAAATGGCGAACTAAAAGTCTTGGACAATATTGCACAGGACTCAATGGAACAAAAAATACTGTATCACCTCTAGAGATTTTCTGAATCCGTATCAGTATACTACTAAAAATAGATTCCGTATCACTATCCTACTTAAATTAGAACAGGAAAATTCCTAATAATGCTCGCATTTACACCAGTTTGCACGAGAAGCTGGTGCTACACACCCAACTATATTCAGATACGCCCATTTCTCTTCTACGCTTTATCAAAAAAAAAACTTGAAACATTCAGAAACGTTCTTTATTGCATACGTATGCAACAGAAATGTAAGTTTTTAAAGAAAAAAAAAGATTAGCACTCTTTAATACAGAACTACTTTCGACTGCACCAGGCGAGCACATCCGGCTGTAATTAAACCTAAATGGAATATTTCTGTGTCATGCTTTTAATTAAACAACTTAATAAAAGACCATTTTGACTTGTTTCACAATGCCGAATGACCTTGTCTTGAAATGATTGAGATTTACCTGTGCCTCATCATCATGCACTAAATCGAGTCGATTTTGTCACGAAATTAAGAAATAATACAAATTGCAATATCTCAGCAACCGTTCAACATTTTATCATCAAATAAACTCTGGTAGCATTGTTTCGCATCCCGGAGTATGTATACCACACATTTTGCCATATATCTTAAGACAAATTCCATAAAAATGAAAAAATTTGAGGAAAAGTTACCAAAAACACTCTAAAATAGTCTACAACTCTGAAAATGATTTTTATTCTAGCTGCAGCAGCTGATGTTCACAAACACAGCATAAAGAGCCGCCTGCCTGATAAGGCCTCTATCTTTTCAGCTGAACTTAAGGCAATTGAACTTGCCTTAAATTATATTCAGGAATCTGATGATGACCATTTTGTAATATTTTCTGATTCCCTTTCATCTCTTCAAGCACTGGGTAATATGAAACATGATAACCCAGTTGTGCTTCAACTTTTAGAAAAGTACAATTCTCTTATAATTGATAATGTTATTATTTTCTGCTGGCTTCCAAGCCATGTAGGAATACCTGGTAATGATAGAGCTGATAGTGCTGCTAAGGCAGCATTAGATTTACATGTAACACATACCAAATTACCTTATACTGATTTTAAAAGTTGTATTAACACATATATTCGTAACTCTTGGCAAGCCGCTTGGGATTTGTCAGTTAACAATAAACTCCATCCAATTAAACCGTTACTCGGAGAATGGCGTTCTTCTAGTAGATCCATTCGTCGAGAGGAAGTTGTCCTAGCCCGGTGCAGGATAGGGCATACACGTTATACTCATTCATATTTATTACAAGGTGAGCAATTACCGGAATGTATACCCTGCTTTGCACCGTTAACGGTCAAACACATCTTATTGGAATGTGTAGACTTTGATCCTATGCGTCAAAGGTACTACAATGTTAATACTATGAAAGAGTTATTTGATACTGTAGATTTTAGTCTTGTTTTAGATTTCCTGAAAGAGATCAGACTATATAAATCATTGTAATGTGTTCTTATATATATTTACTTGTTTATATACCCGTTGCCGGGCATTTATTGATTTACATACATAGTTTATATTACACCTTATCATCCCTTATTTTTTTTTGATAGTTTTATCTTTATATATTTACATTAATTTTTAATTAATACTTCTTTTTTTATATTTTTTTTGCGCGCAATATGACCTGTTTATGTGTCGACGTGCCGTAAAACACCATTCATTCATTCATTTCATCATCATTCAATCAGTTTTTGTGCACAATATGACCTATTTATGTGTCGACGTGCCGTAAAACACCATTCATTCATTCATTCTGAGTTCAACTCACCTATTCAAACAAAATAAATGCCTAAGGATAACTTGTCTGGAAAATTGTGACATACCGACAGACAACACAAAACAGTGTCTCCCAGGCCTTCAACTTCATTGGGGAAGATTAATTAACGTCCATATACCTCTATCTAAACCGGTCTCTTTTTTAAAGTTGGAGATAAATTCTTTATTATTTCTTCCACTCCCAACCGCACGGCATAGATCATTCTTCTCCTTCAAGAAATAAGCTCTGGGCATGTGAACGCCTCTGTGTGCCTCGTCAAAGAAGATCTGAAATAATGGTTAATACACAATATATAACAAGAAAGTAGAAATAAATAATGCTTAATACACATTATATAACAAGAAAGTGGAAATGAATAATGGTTAATACACATTATATAACAAAAAAGTAGAAATAAATAATAGTTAATACACATTATATAACAAGAAAGTAGAAATCAATAATGGTTAATACACATTATATAACAAGAAAGTAGAAATCAATAATGGTTAATACACATTATATAACAAGAAAGTAGAAATCAATAATGGTTAATACACATTATATAACAAGAAAGTAGAAATCAATAATGGTTAATACACATTATATAACAAGAAAGTAGAAATCAATAATGGTAAATACACATTATATAACAAGAAAGTAGAAATCAATAATGGTTAATACACATTATATAACAAGAAAGTAGAAATCATCCATATATATTGAGAAACAAATTGCCATATACACATAGGTATGAAAAATTAAGTGCACCCAGTCATACTCAATAGATGCTTGAATTGAACAAAAGTATAATAATGGACCTTTGGAAACGGCCGAGCGCGACACATACGAAATATTGCAGTCTCGGTTTGATTGACACTGTTCATGAGCGGTAGTGTAATATGCTAGCTACCACTCACGCTATCTAGCCCCGGGTTGAGCAGAACTCAATATTATTAAAATCAATAGTACAAAATGTTAACCATCCCAAAGATGGCATGCATATGGCGGTGGACATGGAGTTGATTGCTTCCCCATGACGTACGGCGTATGGTCCCAGAATCTAATAAAATAAATGCCCCGAAGAGCGAAATAAACATAATGGATTTTAGTTGGGAGCAGCGGTTATGAAGCCTGCATATCACAAGTAACAGTCAAAAGACTATATTAAAAAGCAGACAACATAGCCTATAAGTGGTTAAACAATACCCAGAGCCTTTAATCGGTCGGAGAAGTCGAACCACTGAATCAAAAATTAAGTAAGAAAACAAAAGAAATGAAAAAGTACCACCGATAATTAAATCTAAGTATCGGGCTCAGCGATCTCCAAAGATCGAATGAATAACAGTACTGATTGCAAGCGCGGGAATACGTTTTACTGCCGCCACACTGCACACGCAACGCCACTGTGCTATAAAAAAAAGTATGGTAATGGACCTTTGGAAACGGCCGAGCAAGACACATACGAAATATTGCAGTCTCGGTTTGATTGAAACTGTTCATGAGCGGTAGTGTCATATGCTAGCTACCGCTCACGCCCTCTAGCCCCGGATTGAGCAGAACTCAATATTTATAAAATCAATAGGAAAACATTTTAACCATCCCGAAGATGGCATGCATATGGCGGTGGACATGGAGTTTATTGCTTCCCCATGTCGTACGGCGTATGGTCCGGGTATCTAATAAAATTAAATGCCCCGAAGAGCGAAATAAACATAATGGAATTTAGTTGCGAGCAGTTTAGTCAAAACTAAATTAAAAAGCAAACAACCTATCCTATAAGTGGTTAAACAATACACAGAGCCTTTAATCGGTCGGAGTAGTGGAACCACTGAATCGAAAATTAAGTATAAGTATCGGGCTCAGCGATCTCCAAAGATCAAAGTTGAGGTACTGAATGACAACCAAGTGCCTCCAACAATTATTAGTGGATGCTTGCAAGGGGAAAAAATGCATTTTTTGTCGGCTGTTTGATACATATTAATTTGTAAATGTAAATATGTATTAATATAAAAAAAAAAAGGCGTTCATTACGTATTGTGCTGGAAAAAAAGAGCATGATAATGGACCTTTGGAAACGGCCGAAAACGACACATACGAAATATTGCAGTCTGGGTTTGATTGAGACTGTTCATGAGCGATAGTGAAATATGTTAGCGACCGCTCACGCCCTCTAGCCCCGGGTTGAGCAGAACTCAATATTAATAAAATCAATAGTACAAAATGTTAACCATCCCGAAGATGGCATGCATATGGCGGTGGACATGGAGATTAATCTCCCCCATGTCGTACGGCGTATGGTCCCAGTATCTAATAAAAATATATGCATAATAAACATAATGGAATTTAGTTGGGAGCAGCGGTTATGAAGCCTGCATATCACAAATAACAGTCAAAAGACTAAAATAAAAAGCAGACAACATATCCTATAAGTGGTTAAACAATACCAAGAGCCTTTAATCGGCCGGAGTAGTGGAACCACTGAATCGAAAATTAAGTAAGAAAATGATATATAGGGTCCTATAGAAAACACAGCGTCCGAAAAAGTACCACCGATAATTAAATGTAAGTATCGGGCTCAGCGATCTCCAAAGATCGAATGAATAACAGTACTGATTGCAAGCGCGGGGAGACGTTTTACTGCCGCCACACTGTGCTATAAAAAAGAGTATGATAATGGACCTTAGGAAACGGCCGAAAACGACACGGTTTGATTGAGACGGTAGTGAAATACCGCTCACGCCCTCTAGCCCCGGGTTGAGCAGAACTCAATATTAATAAATATTGAAAAGTTATCTGGAACACTGCTTATGGTTCTTCAACACTAAATGCTGGAAGATAGCTTGATACGCGGGACTGTAGTATATATATCACTTTTCTTCTTCTTGTAATGGTATTGTAGTGAACTATGTACATTCGTGAAGGAAGGTCCTTTGTACAAGTTAAAAGCAGGTTGTTCCAAAGACGGATGCCTGAGCTGAAGAAGGTCCCTCTGTAAGAAAGGATAAAAATATCGGACAGGGAAAGCAGCATTCAAAGACGTCAGTCAACCACAAAACACAAAAACAAACACGCAAACAGACAAACGAAAAGACAAAAGTAATAAAAAATGCAAACGACATCACAAACACAAAAGGGTTGACAATAGAGCTACCGCCTTGGAACGGTTAGTGGCAAAGTAGGCCACCGGGGGTTTAAACCGGTTCTAGAGTGCACCAAACCTCACACTTACCCTACTGTCATCCCATTAAAACAGGACAGTGTAAATAAAGAAATCCCCGCCATGATCAAAGAGTTGACTGAGCAAAATGGTACAAGATATCTGTTAGCATGTCCGCTGGTTGTGACTCTGGCTGGTATGGTAATGGCGACATCATTCAAGAACTCAGGACCTTCTTACAACCATTTTATTGCTTCAGTACCGATAATCTGAGCCTTCTCTGACCCTAAAAGACTTTCCTTTTTTTTCTTTAAAGGGATACATGGCAATCTTGAGTTTTAGATCAGCCATTACAATTAGCATCTCCATGTATTAAGCCTGCATCATTTTGACTTTAAAACTGCTTGCATATATATAATTAAATACAAATGTGAGATTTCAGTTCTCTTCGTCATTCTACAAAATGTTTATTATAGTATTGGTTCAATATTTACGACGGTTAGTAAAAACAAATTGCTTTGAACTATTCTAATAATTACTATTAATGATCAAGCACATGTTATGTAGGAAAACTAAGGGGCAATGAGAGTTTTAAACAAATCAACATTGCCATTTGTCCCTTTAAAAACGGCTAGTAAGGTCAGAGAAGACTTGGATAATTGTACCGACTGAGCCAACTGTTGCATCAATATACATGTTATATCTCTAGGAAACGTGGCACATGCATTTCTTTCTGTAAAAAAATCAAACTCTCTCCAGAGTTCTTATAGAAAACTCCAACAATTATTTTTGATCTTTGTAATAATAACAAATCCAGTACAGACCCTACTGTCTTTCAAAGCAAATTTAATAAAATTATATCGAAATACAGTGACTTTCAACATATCTACACAGATGGCTCTAAAGATGGAGATAAGGTAGCTGCAGCAGCTGTTCACAAACACAGCATAAAGAGCCGCCTGCCTGACAAGGCCTCTATCTTTTCAGCTGAACTTAAGGCAATTGAACTTGCCTTAAATTATATTCAGGAATCTGATGATGACCATTTCGTAATCTTTTCTGATTCCCTTTCATCTCTTCAAGCACTGGGTAATATGAAACATGATAACCCAGTTGTGCTTCAACTTTTAGAAAAATACAATTCTCTTATAATTGATAATGTTATTATTTTCTGCTGGCTTCCAAGCCATGTAGGAATACGTGGTAATGATAGAGCTGATAGTGCTGCTAAGGCAGCATTAGATTTACCTATATCTAATACCAAATTACCTTATACTGATTTTAAAAGTTGTATTAACACATATATTCGTAACTCTTGGCAAACCGCTTGGGATTTGTCCTTTAACAATAAACTCCATTCAATTAAACCGTTACTCGGAGAATGGCGTTCTTCTACTAGACCCATTCGTCGAGAGGAAGTTATACTAGCCCGGTGCAGGATAGGGCATACACGTTATACTCATTCATATTTATTACAAGGTGAGCAATTACCAGAATGTATACCCTGCTTTGCACCGTTAACGGTCAAACACATCTTATTGGAATGTGTAGACTTTGATCCTATGCGTCAAAGGTACTACAATGTTAATACTATGAAAGAGTTATATGATACTGTAGATTTTAGTCTTGTTTTAGATTTCCTCAAAGAGATCAGACTATATAAATCATTGTAATGTGTTCTTATATATTTATACTTGTTTATATACCCGTTGACGGGCATTTTTTGATTTACATACATACTTTATATTACACCTTATCATCCCTTATTTTTTAATAATTTTATCTTTATATATTTACATTAATTTTTAATTAATTCTTCATTTTCATCATTTTTTTGCGCACAATATGACCTATTTATGTGTCGACGTGCCGTAAAACACCATTCATTCATTCATTCATTCTTATAGAAAATAGAAAAGAACCCCGCTGGTCTCAAAAACATCAGTCCCACGGCTGTGTTAGGCGTAGCGGGGATCGGAATAAACACAGATGGTTATACAGATGGAGATAAGTTAGCTGCAGCAGCTGTTGTTCATAAATGAGATATAGGGTCCTATAGAAACAACAGCGTCCGAGCGCAAAGGCATCGTAGGTCCGCAATGTACTGCAAATAAGGACTTGAAAATACAATGACAGAGACAAAAACAACAGAAAGGGTGGTGAAGATGACCATTTTGTAATATTTTCATATATATGTATTATAGGTGTTCTGGCTCAAACCCAAATTACCCCAAATAATCTAAAATCACCACACAAAAATTTTCAGTTTACTGAAAATTAAATCAATTAAACTGGTTATTTAGCATGTCCCAGGCGCTAAATAACCCAAGATTTTAAGATTGAATTGTGAAAATGTTTAAAATTTGGATGTTTAAATTTTATTGCAAAATAGAGGTTAAACTATAAATACTCAATATATATATATATATATATATATATGTATATATACCCTATTTTAACAAAGTTTTAATATGAACACTCCATTATCTGCAACCGCGAACTGTCCTCTACCGGTGCCCAACATTGTGTAATGTAAATTAGCTGATTTTGGCATTTCAGGCATATCATCCAGATATTCCTCGGAAACATAATCCCAATTCTCATAAGCAGTACGTAAATTCATATAATCAAATATTAAATCGAATTGCTTTGAAGTCGATGCGTGATTTTTATCCCACTCATTTTTCGATACTGTAAATTTTTTTAATGATTTATTATACTGTTCTTCCTCTTTGCATATTTTTGACATTTTTATTTACACGTTTATTTTTTTTTTTATAAATACAAATTCATTTGATGTTTCTTTAATACAAAACAAATTTGTTGATTTGTTATCAAAATTACATTTAAATTAATAATTTTCTGACCTTGAATACAAAGGTGGTGGATCGTACTCGTACACATTACTAAAACAATTTATTACACACTTTTTAGACTTTTTTGTAAGGTTGCCATTGCTTTTTTTCTTCACTGCTCCACTAGTTCTTTTTTTTGAACTTCACTTATTTCAGCCTTTTTTTGTTTGGTGTCCTGTTTTAAACTATAATATTTATCCAACTCATCTAAAATCATCTTAAACTCTTGATCAGATATTTGTGCATCACTCAACGCTTTTGATATTAACTGCTTTATACTATTTAACTTAGCCTCTGCCAAAGTTTTTATTTCATGATGTTTTTGAGCTTTTGCATTAAGCTTTCGTCTGATAAAATTAACACAAACACCTGTAGCTCCACATACTATTGCTGCTATTTCTAAAGGTAGCAAAACTGGAATAGCAAATCCAATCCCAGCCATAATAACACCTGCAGATATTAAGGTAGTGTCAATTCCATCTGTAATATTAATACCACGTTTATATTTTTTATAAAGAGACTGACGTATATCTCGTTATAATTGATAATGTTATTATTTTCTGCTGGCTTCCAAGCCATGTAGGAATACCTGGTAATGATAGAGCTGATAGTGCTGCTAAGGCAGCATTAGATTTACATGTAACACATACCAAATTACCTTATACTGATTTTAAAAGTTGTATTAACACATATATTCGTAACTCTTGGCAAGCCGCTTGGGATTTGTCAGTTAACAATAAACTCCATCCAATTAAACCGTTACTCGGAGAATGGCGTTCTTCTAGTAGACCCATTCGTCGAGAGGAAGTTGTCCTAGCCCGGTGCAGGATAGGGCATACACGTTATACTCATTCATATTTATTACAAGGTGAGCAATTACCGGAATGTATACCCTGCTTTGCACCGTTAACGGTCAAACACATCTTATTGGAATGTGTAGACTTTGATCCTATGCGTCAAAGGTACTACAATGTTAATACTATGAAAGAGTTATTTGATACTGTAGATTTTAGTCTTGTTTTAGATTTCCTGAAAGAGATCAGACTATATAAATCATTGTAATGTGTTCTTATATATATTTACTTGTTTATATACCCGTTGCCGGGCATTTATTGATTTACATACATAGTTTATATTACACCTTATCATCCCTTATTTTTTTTTGATAGTTTTATCTTTATATATTTACATTAATTTTTAATTAATACTTCTTTTTTTATATTTTTTTTGCGCGCAATATGACCTGTTTATGTGTCGACGTGCCGTAAAACACCATTCATTCATTCATTCGTTCTGTAATTAACTTTTTTTCAATCTCTGAAATCTTTTGTAATCTATAATTTTGTCCGTTTTCCACTGAATTTTCCACTGACAAAGCAGGATATAAACTTGGTGCTGTCGGTTGCTTCATTTTTTATTAATAAATAAAAAATTAAATTAATTCAATTAATAATGATGCCACCGTATTTACAGCTGTAGCGTTAGCAACCTTGCATACAAAGTTAACAACAGAACCAGCACCAATCTCTAAAGGTTTATCAAAGTTATCATGATTGCGTGGAATGATGTGAAGCGTTATACCATAATTTGGTTGTTCAACACCATTGACAGAAACTATTACAGTTACGTCACCAACTAATCGTTCACATGCTAAACCTATTCCCATAATCCGTCCACGGCGTGTCATTACATGCCCCACATTTTTTTCTGCTCCACCATTACCAAATGAGAGTATTCTGTTTGATACAAGTGGGCCCTTAGCCTCTGCAAATATTGTTATAATTCCATATTTAAGATTATCAACTCTATTTTTTAAATGATTAAACTGGTCAACAAAAGGCGTAATTCGCCTATATAAATTTTGAACATCATTTATCAAAGACTCTAAGTCTTCTGTTTTTTTAGGTATTGTTGGTCCATATATACTCATTGTTTTTTTTTATAAAAATATATTTTTTAAATAATTTCTAAAACACAACTCATACGCAAACCGTGATTATTTATTTTACCGCCAAACTCATCTCTAACTTCTATTTTCAATTCAGTAATTGCACCATTCATAAGACAGTGATATTCAGGATAAAAACTTGTATATACTATATCTCCAAACTCCTTATTTACTACAGGTACAACACCTATAATAGTGCTTGGCTTACCATTGAAATAATTACTACTCGTATTAACTTGTTCCAGATGAACATATAGCTGTTTATAAGGAGCTAAATTAATTGGGTAATCTCCTAAAGTAGTACCTGTCAACCATTTTCTGTCCTTGAATCCCAGCATTTTTGAAAGACCGCTTGACATTCGTGTCTCTATTGGTGTATGTATAATGGCTGTACCAATTTGGACAATACTGTCCAGGATAATACTTTCATTTAGCTTTTTAAACTTTTTTACCAAGTCTTGAAAGTTATAAAATCCACCTGGAAAAGATTCTATTTTAGCTGGGTTTCTTGTCTTTGCGGTTTCATGAATAATATTATACCAACCGATAGTGTATGTAAAACTTTTTAATCCAACGCGTCTAGTTCCATCTCTATTATCGATATACTGTTGTAAATTAATAGAGTTGTCTATGTTTGAAATTGTATGAAACATTATTTTTTTAATATATATATATAAAAACACAAATAAAAATGATTTCTGAAGAATTCAAATATAACCCAGATGCTCACTATTCAAATACTTTTAGCAAGAAAGTGATAGATATAATAAATCAAAACATAGTAATTACATCAGACGGTAAAGACTTTAAAGCATCATTTCCCAATGTCTTCGAAAAATACAAACTCCCATACGTCAAATCAGATGCTATAGTCCAACGTTGGGGAACAGATTGGATGTTATTTTGGCAGAATCAGTTAAACTTTGCTATTTGGTGTGCGACCACTGGATGTGGTATTGATTTCAACAATCATCTAAAAGCTGATACTCTGGTTGGTTCGTTATTTCGATTTCATGTCTATTACCAAGTCAGAAGAATATTATTTGAGATAAGTGTAGCATTGCCGCAAGACTCAAATTGGAATGCTTTTAATAACATATATAACCGAAACGCATACGAGAGAATATGCAAGGAGTTTAACATTGACTTAAATTCAGACTGGAGACAAAAACAAAGCTATAATAATGGTCTAGGAACAATTTATAATTACTGGACACATATTGGTTATCATCCTTTGGTAAATACTGTATACGACAACAAAACGATGAGTTTTACAGTCTATGAGAGTGATAAAACATATCACATTGATTACATTGCACAAGGATCTGAGGCTGACAACAGCTGGTCTACTTTTATACCAGATTGTTCATCTGGATTTACAAGAGCTGGAGTAGAAAGAATCAATGACAGCATAAGAACATACTGCTGGGCAATTCTTGGTTCACAATCACAAACAAGAACTGATATACTTGGAACTGGGACAGCATTTGATGCACAGAAACAATTTTTAGCAAATGTAGAGGACGCAATAAATAGCCCCATCGACTTACCCAGTCAAATTTCAAGATATGAAAACACCTTAAAATATGCAAGAAGTAAAGTAAATGTTGTATATGGAAGTGGATTGTACATGTCTCCGAGCGACATGGAATTAAAAATTGGAATAATACAAGACTACAATAATGAAATTGTAATAGCAACCGATGCACAAGCATTAGGATTGAATAATGATGTAAATGTAAAACCAGTGCCACCAAAAAATATTCAACCTTTTCAAGGCACCACGACAAAGAAATTTTTACCGGAACATTCTGACTTTGATAAATCATCAATACATAAAACTGTGGAACATAACCCACCAGAAATACAAAAAATAGCGATTGAACACGAAGATAACAAAACAACTATAATTGTTGGTACCATAGTAATAGGTCTTGCTGCATTATTTATTTATGAGATTTACTAAACCACTCTTTGGCTGCCACATATAACAACCCGGAAACAAACACAAGCAAAGCCCATAGATTGTTACCAAGCCAATTAATAACATTACCTGTTGCAGATAAAAGCCATGATACTATTGCACCAATAACTCCTGGAAGTGCTGCAGCAGCTTTACCAGCTAGGTTGGCAAGAAGTTTACCAAGATTAAATAGTTGTTTTTTTATCCAGTCTTTTACACTTGATGGATCAGGCTTTGGAGTTGGAGTTGGAGTTGGAGCAGCACTTGATGTGGGAATAATAGAATTAATTATCACCCCAAGAATCATACCAAATGCAGTTAAAATACTAACAATAGTAATACCTTGCTCCCTAAACAAGGTTTTGATTCTCTCACCAAGTGTTGTATCCTCGTTTAACATTTTGTTTATTGTCTCTTTTATTCTGCTTACTTGGTTACGAAAAGCTTCTCTGTTTTCATTAATGACATCCATTCTTGCACCTCTTTCAATTTCAAGGTCTTTGATGCGATCGCTAATTCTTTTTATCTGGAATTCATCATTATCAGTCTTAGCTTGTTCTAACTTTTGTTTTTCTCTTGTTATGTCTTTATCAAGTTGTGTGAGTTTTGCTACGTTATTGGTAAGTTCTTCCTTGACAGTTGTCATCGCTTTTACTATTCCATCCATTTCACGCTTGTCTATATTTGTTTGTGTTGAAACATCAGAACGCTCATCCACATCCCAGTTATAAAGAGTATCTTCCATTGACTGTACTGATGTATCTATGTTATTCATAATATTTGATAAATCTTGTAATGGAATAGCATCCACATTATCTGGTAAATCGTTTATTGTGCTATTCAACTCTTGCAACGCTTGTCGAGCTTCCCGTGGTAATTTTTTTTTACTGTCATACTCCGGTAAATTTAAAAACTGTCTTATCGCCCTTGTTCCCCCAGAGCCTATGATCCTGTTATATTCGCCTGCCAAAGAACCAAGAGCAAGAAATGTAAAAGAGCCTTGCTTGGCAGTTATTCTTATTCCTCTATCACCAACAATCCAGTATAATGTTTTACCATCTTTTGATACTTGAAACTGGTCATAATCCATTTTGTTAGGTGCCATCTTATATCGTTTTCCTATTTCATTATAAAAGGATTTTACAAGATTTTTCTTGTATGTTTCAAGTGTGATTTCTGACAGCTCTCCTCGAAGGTCAGCAATATGGTCGCTTTGATTAAGAAGACTTCATCGAACCGGCTCATCAGGCACCATTGGTAAATCATCATCAAATAATTCATCATAATCATCTGGATCGTACGTAGGATTGTCAAACTCAAATCCTCCTTCAGCCATTGTTTATTTTATTTAATTTTAAAAAATATATTTAAAAAATAAAAACAATGTCGGCTTACGGAAACAAACTCAGCCCTCATAGAAAACTAAGAGAACCTCATGGTGCCAAAGGCATCCGCACAAGTGTAGTAATAACTAATAATCCATCAACAATAGACCAAAACCAGCAACTGCTTGTGAGATTTCCAAATCTAAGTACTAATGATGTGATAGTTCCAAGTACTGCTCGTCTTGCCTTTGAAATAGAACTTAAAAGCAGAACAGACGCCAACGCTACTCTATTTCAAAATCTGGGTAGAACAATTGTGAAAAAAATGACAATAAGAATAAGTGGCAACGAAGTCATGTCAATAGATGACAGTGATATATATCATTGTTATGTAGATTTATGGAAAAGCCCTAGCGAACGACAAAACATAGCTTACCAAGGTATTGGTAAACCAAACATGTTAAAACATAGAGTTAGCGCGGGAGATGCTTCCTCAGACACTAAAGATGAAGCTATAGCAGCAGCTTATGGAAATAGATTTTGTATTCCACTGGACTTTGAAATGTTAGAAAGTCATATGCCATTTTATCAAGCGGGGCTTGGTGATAGGTTAGAATATGAATTAACGTTTAACGATTATAACAAAGTTATCAAAAGCAGTGATGCTGATGCATCTTATGTAATAAAAAATATCTGCTTGGAATTTGATACGGTTAGTGATGTTGAATTATCCAGACAAATAAGACAGCAAATCAATGGTAAGATGTCATTTATGTATGATCGTTTCTTGCGACATAGAAAAATAATAGCAAACAAATCTGATACTCTTTGGAACATCAACATTAATGTACCAGCACGAAGCATGAAAGGTATTTTAATGCTGTTTGAAGACCCAGA
>JAWPHD010015485.1:0-55035 GCA_037043455.1 Cyrtodaria siliqua | reverse complement strand
GGGGGGAGTGGGGGTTGGGTATGATTTGGAAGGGGGATTAATTATTTGGTTGGGAGGAAGAGAATTTGGGGAGGATGTATTTTTTTGGGCTTGTTTGTGGGGGTTGGAGATTGGGGAGATGTGTTTGGGTATGGGAGTGTTGTGGTGTTGGGGGATTATTGGTATTGGGATTGATGGGGGTTGTTTGATTTAGAAGATGGGTAGTTAGATTTTGGGGGGGGAGTAGTTTGATTTTAGAGATAGAGGTTGTGGGGGGGTTTGGTATTATGGTTTTGGTGGGGGGGGGGGAGGGGGGGTGTGGTGGGGGGGGGGGGGTGGTGGGGGGTATTGTGTAAGTTGGTGATTTTTTGTTTTGGTATTGGGTTGGTTGGGGGTGGGGTGGGTAAGGGGGTGTAAAAAGGTGGGGAAAAGGGAGACAGGTGAATTATTTGTGGGGGAGAGGAGATATAAGGGATGATGTGGGTTGGATGTAAAGTTAGGGGGGGGATTGGAAGGGGTGATGTTGGTGTGGTGGTGATGGTTGGAGGTGGGGGTGGTGGTTTTGTTTAGTATTTTGATTTGGAGTGAGATGTTTAGGGAGTATTAGTGGTTGGGGATGGGTGATGGGGGGTTTGGTGGGTGTTGTTGGGGTTTTGGGTGGGGTGGGTGTCTTGGAGGTTTTGTTTGTAGATTTATTGAGTGGTGATATTTATCGGATATGGGGTTGTGCGGTGTAGATGGGTGTTTATTGGAGAGGGAGTTTATGAGAAGGGTTTTATTGTTAATTGGTTTAAAATTTTATAGGTTGGGTAGTGGGTGTGTTGGTTTGGTTTGGGTTTTTGGTAGGGTTGGGATTGTTGAGTTTTATTGGGATTTGTATTTTGGGTGTTGTTTTAGTTAATGAGTGGGGAGGGTGGTTTTTTTGTTTGGGATTGGATTGGTTTGTTTTTGGGTAGAGTTTGGGTGGGGGGGAGATGTGGTTAGTTTGTGTAGGTTATTAATTGATTGAGGGGTGGTTTGGTAATAAGTGGAGTTTGTGGTTGTTGGGGTATTGGGGTGGGGGGTGTGTGGAGGGGGTTTATTTGGGTGGAGGGTTTAGGGGGGGGGATGGGGGGGGAAGGGTATAGTGTTTGGAGGGGGTGTGGGGTGTTGTGTGTAGTGGTGAGATTTAGGGATGGGGGTGAAGGGGGGGGAAGGGTTGTTGTAGGGGGGTGGGATGATGTTGAGGAGTTATGTATATTGGTGGATGTGGGGGTATGTGATTGAGTGGTGTAGATGATTTGATGGAAGATGGTGAATGTAGTGTAATAGGGGGGAGGGTGGGGTGGGGTTGTGAGGAAGGGGGAGGAATTTGTTAGGATGGGTATGGAGGTGTAGAATTGGGTATGTATTATGGAGGTGGGGGATGAATGGGTGTTGTTTGGTATTTATGTAGGTTTGTTATGTTTGTTTGGATAGTGTTTGTTATGGGGGGTGTTTGAAGTATTTTTATTATGGGTGGGTGGTGGGATATTGTGTGTTGTTTGATGGAGAGTTTTAGATAGAGGAGTGTTTGGGGGAGGTGTGTTGATGGGGAGGAGATTTTTAGGATAGGTTGGTATTGTGTGATTATGAGTTGGGTGGGGGATTGTTATTTGGAGAGGTTGATTGTGAGTGGTTTGGATAGAGGGGCTTGTAGTTGTGAGTGTGGGGGGTATAGGGTTGTGTTTTTGGAGTGGATGTTGGGGATGGGGTGGGAATTGGTGGGTGGTGGGGAGTGAAGAGTGTGGTTGGGGTAGTTTGGGTTGGGTGGTATTATGGGGGGTAGGGTATTTTTGATGGGAAAAAGGGTTGGGGGTGTTAGAAGGGTATGTATAAGGAGGATTTGAGGGGATTGGTGGTTTGGGGTGGGGATGGTGGTTTATTGTGGTTGGGTATGGGGTAGTGCGTGGGGGTGGGTTGTTTTTATTGGAGGTTGAGGTATTACTTGTGTATGTTGTTTGGTTGTTATGGGAGGTTTTGTTATTGTGTGTGAGTTTGATGATGGTTTAGGTATGTTTATGATAGTTAAGTTTGAAGTGTGGGGTTGTTATTTGAGGTGTAAGTGGGGTATGAGAGTTAGGGTGTGGATTGATATTTTTGTTAATTAGGTGGGGGAGTGGGTGAGAGATTTGTATTGGTGTTTAGTGGGAGTGGGATTGTGTTATGGGGAGGAGATTTGGTTGGGGGGGGGTTGGGGGTTGTAGGGGGGGATTGGAATGAGGGGTTATGTGGTGGTTGGTAGGATGGGTGGATAGGGAGTGGGGGGTGTTGGGGAGGGGGGTGGTGTTGAAGATGGGGTGTGTTGGGTGGGGATTTGGGGGTGTTGAGGTTGGTGTTCTTAGGATGGTTTGTTTGTTGGGTTGGTTTTTTGTTGGTGTGTATGTTGTTGATGTGGGTTGTAGAGTTTGGGGTTTTAGGTTGGGGGTTTGATGTTTGATAATGGGACGTAATTGGGGGGGGATGGATAGTGTTTGTTTGGGTGTAGTTAGGGTTAGGGTTTGGGGGGGGTTAGGGGTAGGTGAGAATTGTGTAAGTGTGTGTTGGGTGATTGTATTGATGTGGGGATAAGGAGTATAGGATTTATTTGTTGTTAATATATTGGGGGGGAGGATTTATGTGGGGGGTTGTTGATGTTATAGGTGGAGGTAATTTGGGGGATGGGGGATGTTTGGTACTTGGTGGTTTTTGTAGATTTGGGGATGGGGGGATGAGTGAGGGTGAATATTGGTATTTCGGTTGTTATTGGAGGGGAGTGGTTAGGGTACCGAGGAGTTTGGAGGAGGTGTGTGGGAGAGGAAGGTTGGAGTGGGGAGAGGGAGTTTAGGAGTAGGAGAGAAATATTAATTAGTTAAGAGTTGTTGGGTTAGTGAGGATTGAATTTATTGTTGTTTATTAAGGTTCGTGGATGATTAGAGGGTGTGTATGATTACTTGTACAGGTTTATGGGTTGTGGGTTATTGGGTTGTGGAATATCTTTCATGGGGGGGGGGGGTTTGGTTTGTAAATGGAGAATATATTAAGGAAGAAATTAAAAGAGTAAGCATGTTTTTCACTTGTACAGTAATGCCAGAATATAGAAAACTAAATTTAGTTAATGACAATTTATTCATATTTCAGGCACGCATTGTTCTTTTTAAAGAAATACCCATTCCCAGCACAACCTCCCGGCCCCAACCCCCTCTACCGAAAAACAAAGGACGACTCATCACACTACTACAAGATACACGACAAAATAAAATCGTATTTGATGTCCTCAGTTATCATAATATAAGTTGGCTAGTGTATGATCATCTGTAACTTTCGTGTTTGTCTGCATTGGCTATATTACACGATATTACATGTGTTTCCCATTTAAAATATATATAGTCATATACATTTCATATATTACTAGTGTAGAGATATTTTAAAAGTAGAACTTCTTGCTAGGTCTTTATTAAATTCCGACAAAGTTGGGATAAATTCTTCTTCGCGGACATATTAGCGACTTGGCCGATCGCAAACGGACATAAAACAAATAAATTAGTGTTTACGAACAAACAATCGCATACTCAAATAATTAAACGTGCAGAAATGAATTATCAAATATATATTTGCTGCAAGTACTCATTGCTGGTTATTAAACAAGGTCGTATTCGAAAAGATGACACATATCACAAAACTACACTAGTTTTCGCGACCATAATCGCTACCGTGCACATCTCCTAATCAAAATGTGAACCGACCACAGACAGATGGGATATATCAACGCTGCAGATTAGATGTTAACATATTTTGCCATGCGCACACGTGAAGCTTTTTTTCGAAAATGGAAACAGATTGCCTAAAATAAACTGATAAACCTTGTACATACCTCGAAAAAAACACTGTGTTTACTTCTAAAAGACAATGTTTGCATTGTATTCACTCCATAACACCGATTTCACGGTTTTATCCAAAAAAACTGACTTCGAATTGTGATTATCGATGGACCGCCATGAAAATTGACAGTCCGCGTGTGTTGTAAACGGTGAGCGTTCAAAAGTCTCCAAACCGACTTGTTACCAGCACTAAAAGTCTCCAAACCGCCCTGTAAAAAGCACTAAAAGCGTCCAAACCGTCCTGTAACCAGCACTAAAAGTCTCCAAACCGCCCTGTAAAAAGCACTAAAAGAATCCAAACCGTCCTGTAACTAGCACTAAAAGTCTCCAAACCGAACTGTAACCAGCACTAAAAGTCTCCGAACCGCCCTGTAACTAGCACTAAGAATATCCAAAGAAGTAGTATAGATACTGAGGGTTTCAGCAGTTCCCCAAGAGCGGGCAACGGACGCCAAGCAACTGTTAAATGTGTCGGCCATGGCTGTTAACTCAAGTACACCATCATTTACAAAAAATCTAAATGATAGCATACTTGGGCCAAAAGCCTGACACGTATTATTAATGAATTGAGCAAACCCACTCTAGGAAACTATCGCTGAATCCCCAGTATCTATACTACTCAACAATCCAGTTGATCATTTCAATAACATAATATTTTGCTCATACGATTCAAAAAAAACATTTGCAATTCATGAAGCAAAGTCAAACGGAACCGGACAGTAGTCTTCATCATCGCTGTACATATAGTATTTTATCATGGAATATTTTGTTTTCCTACACTTTGCTATTTTGTATTTTAGTTCAAGAAGCTCTTCCCTGTTTTTATTCAGCTCACGTTCATAATTATCCATTTCAGTCAGCCAATCGTCTTTGCTTATTGACCTTTGCTTTTTTGGTGTCCATAAAATCATCACGAACTATTCTACTTGGAGTTGCTTGCCTTTCATAAATTCTCTTCTGTATTTATCTTTTAAATTGTTAAGTTTTTCGCAGACCCTTTTTAATCTTTCTTGTTCCATATATAATATTACTATACATAATTTATTGTTAAGTTCTTATTTAATATGTTCAATATCCTTAAATGGGACCCAACTATTGAAATCCTCATTGTAAAACTTCCATTTAATCAATGCTTGTGTGTTTCTTTTTGTAATCACGTCGTATTACTTTTTCAATCCTGAATATTTCTTGCTTTGCTTTTATCATTTCTAATTCATAAAAGCTTCCATCAATGTTTTGGTTGTTTAAATCTTTTATTTTGTATGTCACTAGATTTGTATATTGAATTTCATCAACAACAAATATTTCTTCAGTAAAGTTTGGAGTATTACATTTCTCAAACGTTCTTTTATATATGCTGATTTTAACATTATCGCCTATTTTAAACTTTGGCTTAATTTGATTACTTTACATTTTTCCACACAAGTTGAAATACACCATTCCTTTATTCCTCTCATCACTTGCTTCAGTCGGTGTCATTTTAATACTCCGATGTTTTGTATTATTATACTTATCAACCATCATCTGTAGCACGTCTAAATATGTATTTGTATTGTTTGCTGTGAAATATTTCCACATCCTCTCGTTTAATGTTCTGTTAAATCGTTCAATTACTAAAGCTTTACCAAAATTAAACGTGTGATACATTTCGATATTATTATCAACAAGGAACTGCTTGAATATTTTATTGTAAAATTCTACTCCCTGGTCAACCCATAGTAATTTACATTGCCTTCCCATACTTATGTTTTTTTGGAACGCTTTGGTAATTTCTAAACCAGTTTTATTTGGAACCAGCACAACCCAGGCAAATTTATTTAATACATCAATAACAGTAAGCAAGTATTTAGTACCTTTATTATACTTTGGATAGGATTGCATATCAACCAAGTCAGCAGACCATATTTTATCAATTTCATTAACAATCACACGGCGATGAGTGAACTTTCTTCGTATAGGCTTGTGAATTTCATCTGCTAACTTGTCAGTCCATTTCAACGCCTTTTCTCGTTTTTTGGTGCTCCAAGACCAAGTTTGTATTTAGTATTAATAACCGGGTTAACAATTAAATTCTTAGCGATTTTTTCCCCAAGTGATTTAGATTTACTTTTTTTAAATCGGTCAGCATGCTTTTGTCACACATTGATTTATTTCTAGGATTTTCGTCATAACAATAATCATGCTCTTTACAAACAGCATCTAACTCATTTGCCGGTTCTCCGCTATCAAGTGGGTTACCTGGACCGCAATATTAATAACTAGGAATTGTTAACCCCTTTTTAGACAATAAAGGAAGTAACACTTTATGAATATCATATTTCCACTTTTTGTCACACATTGATTTATTTCTAGGATTTTCGTCATAACAATAATCATGCTCTTTGCAAACAGCATCTAACTCATTTGCCGGTTCTCCACTATCAAGTGGGTTACCCGGACCGCAATATTTATAACCAGGAATTGTTAACCCCTTTTTAGACAATAAAGGAAGTAACACTTTATGAATATCAATATTTCCACCTTGTGTGCTTTTAACAAACTGTGTTTTGATAATACCACAAGACGCACATGTTGCTTTTAACATTGTTCTACCATTTTTTGCTAAAACATACTGATACACAATAAGTCATATATAATATGATTAGCCTAAACTTTGTTTAGCCTAAACTTCGTTTACAAAATATGATTTTATGATGAATTCATTTTCTACTGGTTTGTAAGGTTTTAATAATTTGTAAAGAATAGCATACGTACTGTTTCCTTCTTGTAAGTTTTTAATAAAGAATAAACAAAAATATCCACACAGCACACTTATTTTGTTTTGAATAGTTACCATCCCATTTCCGAATGGTTTACCGATTCCAGTACTTGCCAGACAACTAAGTGCTCCTGTTGCTAGGGGCCCTAATATCTTTGGAGCAAATTTAGCAACTGTTGGTAAAATTGTTTTAGTTAACAAACCAGCTAATGCTCCCAAAACCCCTCCACTGTTTATAGCTTTACCAATGTTTTTAATTTCAGTTGTTATTAACAACAAAGGAAAATCTCCAGTTAGTTGGTTATTTTTTTAACCTAAGTGTTAATTCACTTTTTTTCTCATAAGCCCTCGCTAAACTCTGTTTCTGACCATCTGTTAAATTTACTGAATAATTATGGTAAAGAAATCTAAAAAGATCGGACAGGGAAAGTAACATTCAAGGAGGACAGTCAACCACAAAACACAGAAACAAACATGCAAACGGACAAACAAGAAGGCAAAAGTAATAATAAATGCAAACGACATCATAAACACAAAAGGGTTGACAGTAGGGCTACGTAAGTCATATATATTATAAGTTATATTAAACAATAAGTAGTTCATTTCCGATAGTATTAGTAGCAACATCTTCCTCGTATAAGACTAAAGCATCAACTATACATGGGGCAGCAGGAGGTATATTTAATTTATATCTCAAAGTTAGTTGTTTTGGATCAATACTTACTTCTTCATTACCTTTGCACTTTAAATCAAAATATATCATACCAGTTCCAGTGTCTTTATCATTTTGTTTGTAAGAATAATTAATAACATCTCTAAATATTTTAATAACATCTCTAAATATCTAAACACCAAACGCGACCGTCTCAATGGGCTTTAGGTAGGCGTCATCATAGGGTCCACAGCCAGTCCGGTCTTCGTACAATTAAAGAGGAAAGCATAGTGGCGAAGTGTAAAAGGGTCCACCACCAAGCATGCAGTACGTTGCAAAATGATAGAGTCATAACCTCTTTTGATAAACTTTTTAACAAGTTTAACAAAGATAGTATGAAAGTGATAATGACCAAAAATCTTATGAAGTTTATAAATCACATCACCATAGAAGTCTGGTTGTGATAGTCTTTGTCACAGAGGAGTCCTTAAATTACTTTTATATTTGGAAAGAATATCAGAGTTACGATAATAAAATTTGGCAAAGGTTTTACGAAGTTTATGGTAACAGTAACTCTGACTGAGTAGCTTTTTAGTTATACAAAGATTACGAAAATATTAAAGTCCTCAACTCGAGTACAAGTTCTTCAAAAACGAATAAGGTGAGACACATACTCCCCATAAGAAGTTGCTCGGGGAACATCCCCATCCAAGCGGGGATAATTAACACTGTCAAAATTAAAATCATCTCTCTTATCATAGATTTTGCTAATTATTTCACCATTTTCAATCGAGAGATCTATATCAAGAAAAGAAGCGCGTTATTATCATAGCTTTGTCAAGCTGAAGTTCTTTAGGATAAATATTATTAACCATAGTTGGAAAGAAAGGGTTGTCAATGTTCAATATGTCATCCAGATACCGAGAAATGTCATTAAAGGCTTCAATAGCATCTGCCTGGTGAAAGACTCAACATGAAATCTCTTTCATAGCAAAATAAAAACAAATTTGCGACAAGTGGTGCACAGTTCGTACCCGTAGGGATACCAACAATTTGTCTATAAACGGTGGTAAGTCCATCTTGTTTTTGTAATGTGATTTGTCATTACATAACTTTTGCCATCTTGGTTAAATATCATTCTAGGTATCCACAAAACTAATTTATTAATAACTACTCGGCCATCAACACCACTTGATTTGAAAATTAGCACATCATCATCTGTCAGTTGCAAGTTAATTTGAATCCGACTAGGAGGAAGCATGTTTGTTTCTAAACCTTTAAAAAAGGAATATTTGTTTAATGGGATCATAGATTCAACTTTTTGATTAGTTATGATTAAAGTATGGCGAATAACAAACCAGTCAATGTTTCTTTTATGTAATTATCGATATCAGAATAACTGTAATTTCCATTTGCAAAATTAATAATTTTCCAACCTGTATCATTGTGGTACCTTATCACTTTGTTATTAAAATCTTCACTAATATTATACCATGAGTAAGTCATAGAATTAATCTTATCGAGTCCAATGACATACTGTTTGTTCTTGCCTAATATTAATGGTTTGTCAACTACAGTTGTAAAATTACTCGGTGTATTTGAGCTATTAATTATTGACGCTTTTTCTGATGATAATACATTTTTTGTTCCATTATACATATTAGTAGATAAAATTAATCACCTTGGTAATACAGTTTAAAACTAGATTTTTCAAAATTGTAAACTTGAGTACCTCTGGCGGTTGGAAAGATGGGTCGAATATTTAGATTTAGGAATATATGCTTCAAATGTTCCTTTGAGTATTCGTTTACCTTATTCTATTTTTGGTTGAGCATGCGACTAATCAGTACTTGGAGCTATATTAAACAAACTAAACCATTCTGTATCTATGTCTGTATTTGCAACAGTATATGTAAGGTCTGCTACAACTACATAACGTCCGGGTTTTGCAAATGTTTAATACTTTACCAGCAAAACCATATTCTGTAATATATTCTTCACTTTTTATAAGCGGATTGAGTACAAAAGTAAACGCCTCTAGAAAACCATCATGTTTGGTTCTTTCAAGCGGTTTTCGCATTTAATATGATAGATAACCATGGATATCTTGAATAATACTCATTCCACCATCTATTGTAGCTTAAAAAATTAGAATCCGACTTAAATGTTCTACCTTTACTCTTAACTCATCAATAATACCAAGAAGTGCTGTGTGCCGACTAACAGACTTTTGATTAAACTGTTTCAAAAAAAGCTATTTCATTATCAAAAGCTTTGCTTCTTTCATCCTGGGCAGCTTTTAATTGCTTTGAAACATCATCAATAGCAGTTTCTATTTTATTAGTGTCAACCAGTTGGTTCAGAGCAGTCTCCAGCGTCTTGCTGCCAACCATTTTCTTTTTGATATCTTCAAACTCTTTGTTGATACCGTCAACGTTAGTGCTTATCTGATCATTTAATCTTTTAATTTGAGTTATTTCGGTAGCAAAAGCAGTTCTCATTTGTTTTGAAGTATCAGCAATAGCAGTTTCTAGTTCATAGTTATCAACCATTTGTTTATTGATTTCCTTAATTCGTTCATTAATACTTTCAACACCAGTTTGTATTTTTTCGCCTAACTTTTTATAGAGATCACTCTCTTCCAATCCATATTCTTTCTTTTCTAGTCTTTTAAAGCATCACCCAAAAGTTTTTATTTCATCATTTAAATCGTTTTGAATTTCAATCATTTTTTCACGGTTTGCTTGTAACTTTGTTTGTATTTGACCTAGTTTATCATCAACACCTGTTGTTAAATTTTTCATCATGTCTGGAATTTTATCAATATTATAATCACGTATGATCTTTGCTATTCTTCTTACAGTAAATTGCTTTGTTGCTGCATCATCTGATATTTCTGAATTACCAACATCGATAATGTTATTATTGTCCATATTAAGATTACTTAAAACATTTTCCTGGTTTTTAGCTCTACTGGCCACGGGCCAGCAGAGCCTATGGGATGGTGTGTTGTCCGTCCGTTAATTTTTCTTCAAACGACTTCTCCTCAGAAACCGCTTAAACAGTTTTTATTTTAAAATGATCGCCAACGCCTATCAAGTTGTACAAATAAAGTCCCCGGAGTAAAAAATGGCCGTGCCCCGGGGGTCCAAAGTTTGTATATTGAAGTTTTGCATGTTTTTCATATAGACATGTAGGAAAAAACTTTAAAATATCTTCTTCTCCGAAACCACAAGGCAAATAGCTCACATGTATTACATGTAGCATCAGCCTATGGTCCTCTACTAATAAATACTGATACTACGTTTGTTCAAATAGTGACCCTGGGGTTAAATTTGTCCCCGCCCCGGGGTCACAGTTTTACATAGACTTATATAGGATTTTTTTAAAAAAAAATCTTCTTCCCGGAAACTACAACAGCCAGAGGTTTAATATTTTGCATTTGCTATAAGCTTGCGGTCCTCTACTAAGTTTGTTCAAATGGTGACCCAGGGGTCACATTTGGCCCCACCCCGAGGGTCACAGTTTAACATAGGCTTGTATAGGGAAAAACTGAAAAAAATATTCTTCTCTGGAACCACATGGCACAGAGCTCTCATGTTTTACATGTAGCATCAGCTTATGGTCCTCTACTAAGTTTGTTCAAATGGTGACCCTGGGGTCAAATTAGTCCCCGCCCCGAGGGTCACAGGTTTACATAGACTTATATAGGATTTTTTTTTTAAAAATCTTCCTCTCGGAAACTACAAGAGCCAGAGGTTTGATATTTTACATTTATTATAAGCTTATGGTCCTTTACCAAGTTTGTTCAAATGGTGACCCTGGGGGTCACATGTTTTACATAGACATGTATAGGGAAAAACTTAAAAAATCTTCTCTGAAACTGCAAGATCCAGAGGTTTAATATTTTGCTGTTGCTATAAGCTTATGGTCCTTTACCAATTTTGTTTAAATGGTAACCCTGGTGTCACATCTGGCCACGCCCCGGGGGTCACAGTTTTACATAAATGCTTGTATAGGGAAAAACTGGGAAAAAAATGTTCTTCTCTGGAACTGCAAGAGCCAGAGGTTTAATATTTTGCATTTGCTATAAGCTTATGGTCCTTTACCAAGTTTGTTCAAATGATGACCCTCGGGTCACATTTGACCCCGCCCCAAGGGTCACATGTTGTACATAGACATGTATAGGGAAAAACTTAAAAAATCTTCTTCTCTGAAACTGCAAGAGCCAGAGGTTTAATATTTTACATTTGCTATAAGCTTATGGTCTTCTACCAAGTTTGTTCAAATGGTGACCCAATGGTCACATTTGGCCCCACTCTGGGGGTCACAGTTTTACTTAGGATTGTATAGGCAAAAACTGAAAAACTCTTCTTCTCTGGAACCACATTGCACAGAACTCTCATGTATTACATGTAGCATCAGCTTATGGTCCTCTACCAAGTTTGTTCAAATGTTCACCCTGGTGTCAAATTTGGACGCCCCGGGGGTATCAGTTTTACATAGACATATATAGGGAAAAAATATAATCCCTGAAACTGCAAGACACAGAGGTTTAATATTTTGCATTTACTATAAGATTATGGTCCTCTACCAAGTTTGTACAATTGGTGACCCTGGGGTCAAATTTGACCCCGCCCCCGTGGGTCACAGTTTTACATAGACTTATAAGGGAAACACATAAAGTCTTCTTCTCTGGAACTACAAGAGCCATAGGTTTAATATTTTGCATTTACTATATATACTCTCATGGTCCTTTACCAAGTTTGTTCAAATGGTCACCGTGGGGTCACATTTGGTCTCACCCAGGGGTCATGTTTTACATAGACTTGTATAGGGAACAACTTAAAAAATATTCTTCTCAGAAACCACAAAGCTCTCATATATTACATGTAGCCCTCGGGTCACATTTGGCCCTGTCCAAGGTGTTACACTCTAGCACTTTCATTTTTTATTTGATATTTACCAAACTTTGTCAGTGTCTTTATATCAATGTTGTTATACACAACAGAGCCCACATTTCTTGAACAATCTTAACCAAACTTGCACAGATTGTATATGACCATAAGATTTCGAAGAAGTTTGCTTATGTGTCAGTACTCAGGTGATCGATTTAGGGCCATCTTGGCCCTCTTGTTGGTGGAGTTATGGCCCTTTAAAGGTTTTTGATACACAAACATTTTCCGGGCTAGTTCTCCTGAAGCCCTGGCTGGACTTTAACGAAACTTGACAAGTATGATCAGTATCAAGCCTTGTTGTGCATATTATCGCCATATTCGGGTTAAATGATTTTTGTCAGAGTTATGGCCCTTTAAAGGTTTTAATAGAGAAACGTTGTCCAGATTAGTCTGTTCTGAACTCCTTGCTGGATTTCAACGAATCTTGATGGGGATGATCAGTACCAAGCCTAGTTGCACCTATCGTTGCCGTGTTCTGCTTGAAAGAATTTTGGCAGGGTTATGACCCCTTAAAAGTTTTAATACACTAACTTTGTACAGACTAGTTCTCCTGAACTTCTGGCTGGATTTCAACGAAACTTGTCAAGGACAATCAGTACCAAGCCTAGTTGCGTATGTCATCATCATGTTCTGGTTGAACGATATTTGAAAGAGTTACTGCCCCTTGTGCATAAACTTTATCTTTAGCCAGTAGAGCGTCCACAGGCCCTCTTAGGCCTCTTTTTACCCTTGTGAAGATAATTAACCAGATTTTTTGTTTTATATACTCAGACAGCACAATGCAAAAAATTGTAAAATTAACACTGCCAGTGTAACTTCCTCGCCAAGATCATTAAAAAGTCCCATTATATATATAATATGATTAGATTAAATTTCGCCGATGAAGTTATGTTTTACTAACTTTCTAGGGCGATCAAGATACAGAAAATCGTACTGACAGCTGCTTTTTTATACTGATCTTTGCTGACATCTTGTTCTTAGGAAAGCATACCCAGCTCACGATTAACTGGAGTCGCAAAGAAGATGTAATGAGAGCAATTCAACCGAATGTATTTGGGAGTTTTGTAATAAGATTGAGATAAATAAATTACACAAAATTTTTTGTGTCTTCCCTGGATAAAATAATGAATAATATCGTTTTGATTGCGCTCGCAAACATAATCATCAAAATGACTATCTTCTGAGTATCTGAATCTAAAGGATCCACAGGGATAACTTCATCATTTGAAGAACATTCGAATATGTCTTCGACTGGGATTTTATTCTTTTTGCTATTTTTTTCTAGTTTTTGTGACAAGACCTGATACTTCGACTGTACCAAGTTCTTAGCAAACAAGTAAATCTTATCATAGTAAACTAAAGGTTTTAATAGCATGTGAACTAATGTGTTTGTCTTACCAGATTATGAATTACCACATTCTAAAACAACAGTCTGGCATAAAGTTCCATATTTGTTTAAAATCACCATCGTTTGTTTTCATATCATAGTTTGGAATTTCCATTATAATAATACTTGGATATTATTATTAATACTATCTAACTTTATTATATATGTCTAAAGTGTAAAGCAAATCCCTCCTGGCAAACAACTTGGAACAGAAAAAGAATGTATTAAAGCCAACCAAGTTAGGTATTACGGCTTGAAAAAGATTTCAGAAAAACTTCCCGAACCAGCAAAACAAACAAAAACAGATTTTAGAAAAGAAAACACTTTTAAAAACCCGGGAAATTCATCAAAAACCGAAAAACATCCCATTTGTTTTTATCTCATAGCACTGGAAGCCGAAACAAGGGGAATCAATAAAATAAATAACGCGACTGAATAACAGATGGCAAAAAATAAAAGAAGAAAGTGCAAAATATTAAGGCAATCAAAGAAAAGAACAAAAAGAATAAAACAAAACCACCGGCTAAACCTCCAGCCAAAAAAACAAAACCACCGGCTAAACCTCCAGCCAAAAAAGCAATTAAAAAAAAATCATATTTTAAACATAATATGATTGAACTTGTTTTAACTTATCTTAATGTATCTTATTTTAATCTAACCTTATATTATACATGTCTTTGTTGAAATAGAAAGAATTAGCAGATAAAAAGCAAAACCTGTAACTAGCGAAATAAAAAGTCAGTCAGAACAGCTTACCGAGCTTCTCTTCCGAAAATAAGACAGCAGTTAGCCACTCTTCTAGCAGCAATAGGTGAGGAAGTACAAGAACAAGAGACATACAGGGGCATATCTCAGTTATTTCCGGAAGAGCCTCGTAAACCAACTACCAACTACTGGTTATCTAGATGCTGGAATCAATAAAGAAGTGACAGATAGATATAAGTTACCCTTACCGTCAGGTGTAGCTGGAGATAACTTAGAACTCATAAAGCTCTGGAAAACGCTTTAAAATATTATAGAGAAAGAATTGATGCAATGCTTCTGCATAGTGAAGTCTTTTCGGGAAAGGGATTACAACAAAATAAAAATTCCTACAAAGTCGACAAAGATGGTCACTATGGAATGTTACAAATTGATTTACCTAAGCTTGTTGGTCATCATAAACTTATTGCCAAACAAGGAGTAGTGCTAGACATAAAAGTAGATCATGATTTTGTAGACTAGATAACAAAGCGTTACAACAATAAAAAAACGTATTCAAAGCTGTCTCAAATTACTTTTAAGAAACTAACAGAATTATCTGGTTTACCAATTCATAAAGGTTCTTCAAAGTTCAAAAAGATTTTAGGAGGTTGTGTTGAATATTACAATAGTCCTAATGATTTGGTTAATGATCTGGAGTTAGTATGTGGAAGTATCGAATCAGGAAATAATAGTCCTCAGCTAATAAATAAAGGTATTAGCATAATTGATGAATTATTAAAAATAGGTAAAATATCACCCAAACAACATGAGCAACTATTTTCTAAATATTTTGATTAAATTATTGTCTAACTATAATTATACATGAAAACCAAAGAAGAATTAATTAATCACTTGACGCGACTTGTGGCTGCATACAGGCGCAGTTATAAATTGTGAGGTATTATAAACACAACATTACAGATTGCCAGTGGAATAATTGGTTGTTCTTGCATTAGTTTCAGCAATTCTTGTTTTACCGGCTGTAGTTGGCGCAGTTCCTCCAGTAGTTGCTGTTTTAGCGAGCAAAACAAGAATAGCAGAATAAAAGACTTTGTTAAAAACACATCATAGAAGATTTAAACAACTTCTTTCATATATCCAAACAACAATAGGACTAGCAAATGACGAAGAGGTAATCAGAATTGCCTTTAATAAAATGTTAGAAATTCAAAAGAATGATAACTTTACAGAACCTCTGGACATGTATATAAAAAGGTACACGCTTAATGGATTAAGTTAGTAGTTCAAATTAAACGGTCATGGCATCCAGTCGTAATTCTTTTTCAACTTGTTTCCATATCCTATCGTACTTTTCTCTAGTAGATTTTGTTTTAATTGGTTTTGTTTATTTTTTTATTTTTAATATTTTAAATATTTTCTGAAAAATGTATTCAAATTTGATTGATCTTTTTCGACCCTCTATTTTATCCAAAATCTTTACAATTTTGTAAAACAGTTCTTCAAATCTTTTTCTTTTCGTAGGAGATAAATTATATGCTACCATGTATTTATCCAAATGGTAACCAAGTGATTAGATCATGGCGGGGATTTCTTTATTTGCATTGTCCTGTTTTAATGGAATGACAACAAGGTAAGTGTGAGGTTTGGTGCACCCTAAACCCGGTTTAAACCCCCAGTGGCCTACTTTGCCACTGACCGTTCCAAGGCGGTAGCCCTATTGTCAACCCTTTTGTGTTTGTGATGTCGTTTGCATTTATTATTACTTTTGCCTTATTGTTTGTCTGTTTGCGTGTTTGTTTCTGTGTTTTGTGGTTGACTGTCCTCCTTGAATTCTACTTTCCCTGTCCGATCTTTTTATATTTCTTTCTATGGTAAATATTTTTCTTTCGGTTGTAGTTGTAACCTGCAATAAGATTGTAACCGTTGTGAACTCCACAATTAAGGCAAATACGCTCGTTATCAAAAACCTCGTAAGTGCCATTACAATTAATACATGCATTAGAGCATTTGTAACACAGCTTGGTTTTGACATAATATTTACCAAGCTTCTTTTTATTAGTCATGCAAAATAAGATGCAATCTAAACATACTCTAGGGAGATCAATAATATCCAAAACTCTTTCACAATATTTGCAATTCATTATATTATAATATAGCGCTTTTTTTTAAAAATATAAGCTTAAAAATATTATGTAATATTATATAAATGGAACGCACAGAAAAGAAAATCAAAAAGGTAAATCAAATGATGTGTGCTCGAATAGTCGATTTTAAAAATATGACTAAACTTGACAAAGAGTTTATAGTTTTTATAAACTTTCAAGATCTGACTGAAAGAATTATAACCATGGCACAACAACTAAAATTACCATGGAAAATATAAAAAAACAGATATAAATAGGTTGCATGCTTTTTGTAAAAAACAAATTTCATCAGCAACTCGTGGTTTTGTAACTGAGGATTATTTTATTCCTTACTACAGCATTTTATTAGACAAAGGAATTAATATTATTGTTTATGCTGGTTAAATAAAAATAATGTAATCTATAGAATATGAAAAGTTGTGCAAAGACAGTAGCTGACTTTAAAAAGACTCTTATGATCAAGGCGACAGAGGAGATTGAAGAGTATAAAATAAACCCAGATGAAACGCTTGGAGGAAGCTATTAAATTGAGTGACAGTGACTGGATAATAAAGCTATTCACAGACCGGGCGACAAAAAAAAAATATTTTTCGAAAAGACCAAGCAGACGCAGTAGACAATAAGGTATTTCAAGAAAAATGTAATTAAGGGAAAAAAAAGATCATATGAGTGATATTGATATCGAATGCTATGAAAACTTGAAAAAGTTTATTACAAGCTTATAATCAAATAATATAATATAATCTAAAGTATATGGGAAGTTATGCAGAAGAAAGTAAAAGCTTTGATGAAGAAAAAAAATTATGAAAAAAAGTAGCTGCCTTTGAACAGACTCTTTTAACTAAAGCAAACGAGGAGATCAAAGAGTTTGAAGAAAGTCATATGAAACGATTGGAAGAAGATATTTCAGATATTTTAAAAAAGATTGAGCGATAAAGGCCGAGCATGAAGCTAATACTGCTATAACGCTTCTTACCGACATGGCGATAAAACAAATTAATTTGTTTAGTGAAACACGAGCAGAAGCAGTAGCCAAGGATGTTGAGTATTTTCAGGATGAATTAATCAGCAAAATAAAAAAACGTCATATAATTACTACTGATATCGGATGCTATAAAGACTTTGAAATGTTTATTAAAAGCATAAAAGAGATGATTGATGAAAAGCTTCTTGATAAAAACGACTTTATAAACTAGTGTGAGTACGTGAAAAAAATAGGATTGCTAATAGCTGAAGGTGATCTTGAAACCGATGATTTCGAGAGATACTGTAAATATCATGTAAAAATCAACCAGATGGTAGTTGACAGGACTCTTGAAAAAGAATGCTTTTGGATGAAAAAATAGATGTTCTTTTAGCTGAAAATGTTTTAGATATTCTTGAAGTATCAGAAGATGATGACGCTGATACCGATGATGATTCCATTTTGGTTGAGAAAATAGATACCCTTGCAGTATCAGAAGATGATGCCATTTTGGTTGAAAAAATAGATGGCGAAGAAATTAGAGATGTTAGTACCATTCCTGTTGAAAAATAAAAATGCTAATTAATTAGGCTTAAAAAAATAATCTCATGTAATATTATATAATGAGTATGCAAGAAATTGAAAAATCTCCAAAACAATATAGCAAGGTGCATAAAGTAGATGTTGTGAGTAATGATCCAATGCCCAGCTACAAAAAACACAGCCTGTAGTTTTAAAAATATTTAAAAAAGAACTAGCACAGGCGGATGGCTTTAAATTATGTGTTGATGTGAAACATACTTTTAAAAAATCATCGGACAAAGAAAAAGGTACTGCAACCACATACAAAACAGCTTACTTTAATTCTAAAGCGGCAACAATACTATTCGAACATAATATTATCGATGCACAGGATAAAGCACGTAACGAAATTGTAAGCAGAGTTGGGAGTTGGCTTCAAATGGGAAGGTGTTGGCAAATTGAGGTACTAGATGCGCACTACATAAATCGAGTAAAGTACAAGCTTTTACGAGGTAGCTCTTATTTAGATTTGCCAAAAGAATTTGTTCATGTTAAAAAAAGACTGATAAATATAGAAAATGAAGATAATGAATGCTTTAGATGGTGCCATTTAGCTTGTACATTTCCAGTTAAAACAAATCCTCAAAGAATAACAAAGTACAAAAAACATATTGGTGATCTTGAGTACAAGGGAGTAACATTTCTTGTTACAATTTAACAAATCCCAAAAATAGAAAAACAAAACAACATTTGTTTTAACATATTTGGATATGAAAATAATCAAGTATACCCTTTGTGCATATCAAAAAATAAAGCAAAGGAAACAAGTGATATGCTTTTGATCACCGAAAAAGAAAAAAATCATTTTGTATGGATAAAAGATTTTAACAGGTTAATGTTTAATCAAACATTACATTAAAAAAAATGGTTTTGTAAAACATGCTTGCAGTGCTTTACATTAGAAAGGGTGTTAAAAAGCATGAGCCTGATTGTCTTACGCTTAATGGAAAACAAGCAGTAGAGATGCAAAACAAAGATGAAAAGGTTTATTTTAAAAACTACGACAGGCAGCTGATGGTTCAGTTTGTTACATATGCTGATTTTGAAGCAGTAATCAAAAGTATTTCTTCAGCATCAAACAATCCTAAAAAATTATATACAGAATCATATCAAAAGCATACTGATTACAGTTATGGGTATAAGGTTGTTTGTTGTTATGATGATCAATATTCAAAACCAGTTGTAACGTACCGATGGCTAAATGCTGTTTACAAGTTTTGGGGAAAACGATAGAAGAAAAGTAGTGCAAAGAAACTATAAATACGCATTTTAAAAAGATTTGTGATGTCGTCGGAAGTCATATATGTGGTAATGGTTTTGTAATAACTCTCAAAAAATGTGACGCGGGTCGTAAAGTAGCATATGAAAACTCTTTTAGAAATGTTAGAGATCATTGCCATATAACTGGAAAGTATAGGGGAAGCGCTCATAATATATGTAATATTAATTTCAGGCTGACTAAAAAAATACCTGTTGTGTTTCGAAACTTGAGAGGATATGATTCTCACTTTACAATGCAACACATCGGAAAGTTTAAACGAAACATAAATGTTATACCAAATAACATGGAAAAGTACATGGCTTATATGTTAGGACAAAGTTGGGTGTTTATTGACAGTTTTCAGTTTATGTCCCAATCATTAGAAAATTTAGTAAAAAACATCCTCTCGTTTCAATACACCTCGCAAGAATACTTTGATGACAAGCTAGAATTAATGAAAAGAAAAGGTGTTTATCCTTATGATTACATGAACAGTTTTAAACGTTTTAAGGAAACTAAATTACCTGAAAAAAATAACTTCTATTCTCAATTAAATGACGAGCACATTTCAGATGAGATTACGAACACGCTAAAAAATATGTAAAACATTCAAGATTAAAAATATGGGAGAATATCAAGATCTGTATCTTAAGACTGATGTGCTGTTGCTGACAGATGTTTTTGAATACTTCAGAAAAATGTGCATTGAGTATTACAAATTAGATCCTTGTCATTACTTCAGTAGTCCTGGTTTAGCCAGGGATGCATGTCTTAATATGACTGGTATCCAACTTGATTTAATAACTGATATTGATCAATATTTGTTTGTGGAAAAAGGATTAACGGGAGGCACGAGATATATTGCAAACATATATTCAAAGACTAACAATAAATATATGAAAAACTATGACAAGAAAAAAGAAAGCAAGTACATAATATATCTTGATGCTAATAACTTGTATGGTTGGGCTATGTGTCAACCGTTGCCTACCGGCAACTTCAATTGGGTTGATAAGTTTGAAAAAGGAAAATCAAATTACATTATTGAGTGTGATATCGAGTATCCCAAGAAACTGCATGACTCACATAATGATTATCCTCTTGCCCCAGAAAGTTTAAATAAAAAGATGAGTGGTTGTCAGACTATTGTAAACATGTAAAACAAAAGTTCAAATTGGGACGTTGTAATGTTAATTAACTTGTTACGACGTTGAAAAATAAAGAAAAGTATGTCGTGATTTTAAAAACTTAGAATTGTATAAAAAGCTTGGATTAAAGGTAACAAAAATACACCGAATACTACACTTTGACGAATCAGAGTGGTTGAAAATATACATAGACTTTAATACTGCTAAGAGAACAGCTGGTAAAAATGCTTTTGAAAAGGATTTCTTCAAACTGATGAACAATTCAGTTTTTGGTAAAACTATGGAAAATCTGAGAAAAAGAATTAATGTTAAATTAACTCACGATGAGGAGGTGCTTTTAAAATATGCAGCAAGACCTTCATTTATTTCTTGTAAAATGTTTAATGAAAATATATTTGCCATAAACAAAATAAAAGAACGATTAGTTTTAAATCGTCCTTGTTATGTTGGCATGTGTATATTAGACTTGTCAAAATATTTGATGGATGATTTCCATTACAACTACATTAAAAACAAATATGATAAAAAGCTTATTATTATTTACTGATACCGATTCCTTGTGTTATGAAATAAAAACAAAAGATGTGTATGCAGACTTTTACAAGGATAAAGAACTTTTTGATAATTGTGATTATGATCCAAAAGGTAAGTTTCATTTTAATGATATTAAAAAGGTTATTGGCAAGATGAAAGATGAAACGTGTGGCATACCTATTGTTGAATATGTTGGACTACGAAGTAAACTATATTCGTTTTTGCTAGATAATGAGGTTAGTACAAAAAAATGCAAGGGTGTTAAAAAGTGTGTTGTTAAAAAACAAATAGCACACAATGATTACAAAGAGATTTTGTTTACAGCAACAGAAAGTCACCATGAGATGAAAGTTATTAGATCACAAAAGCATAACATAAGCAGCTATGTAATAAATAAAAAAAGTTGATCAACTTATGATGATAAAATATACCTACTAGATAATGGACAAGATACATTAGCATACAAGTAAAATACTCCATGATAAAATACTATATGTAGAGCGATGATGAAGACTACTGTCCGGTTCCGTCTGACTTTGCTTAATGAATTGCAAATGTTTTAGTTAAATCGTATGAGCAAAATAATGTGTTATTGAAATGATCAACTGGATTGACAAGTAGTATAGATACTGGGGGTTTCAGCGATAGTTACCTAGAGTGGGTTTGCTCAAGTAATTAATAATATGTTTCAGGGCTTTTGGCCCAAGTATGCTATCATTTAGATTTTTTGTAAATTATGGTGTACTTGAGTTAACAGCCAAGGCCGACACATGTTACAATTGCTTGGCGCCCGTTGCCCGCTCTGGGGAACTGTACTGAAACCCTCAGTATCTATACTACTCAAACAGTCATGTAGCCAACACTTCAATTTTCCAGACCGCCCTGTACCCAGCACTAAATGTCTCTAAACCGCCATGTAACCAGCACTAAATGTCTCTAAACCGCCATGTAACCAGCACTAAAAGTCTCCACACCGCCCTTTAACCAGCACTCAAAATCTCCAAGCTGCCCTGTAACCAGCACTAGAGAATCCTTTTGCATGCTTTTCTACGATTTCTGAAACAAGAGGTTCAGTGTTGTTTCTCCGAAAACCAAGAAGACAAATGAGCTTAATTAACATGTCGCCAGTTGTCAATCATTTGTTGATTTCAACCAATCAAACCAGAACGATACCTCCGACAAACAACAGCATGTGTATAAAGCACGTGCAACTATGTTATATAAACTATTGTCAATATACTCCGACATCATCAATAGGGCGGAGATATCTAGGTACTGGCGACATGTCAATAGTGTGCTTTAGCATAATAAATCCATGGATTTCCTCAAAAGTATACATGTTGTGATGAGCTTTTCTCTTGTGGCATTTTCACCTTGGTATTGACGCTGAAAACAGAGAAAAAAATGAGAAGCATATTTATGTGTTTACCGCCTAGTGTGTACTAATTAATTTTAGTTCGTGCCTGTCAAACAAGTGTCTATATATAGAATAGTAATAACAATAAATATGCAAGAAGAGTGGATAAATTGTCACAATGTGTGTTATACTCGGACAGTTTACGTGTACGACTATTAGTCAGAAGACCATTAATCAGACAAGACCGGACGGATGTCAGTATCCGACATGGGGCACAGACAAGACCGGACGGATGTCAGTATCCGACATGTGACACAGACAAGACCGGACGGATGCCATTATCCGACATTTGGGATAGACCAGACCGGACAAATGTCATTATCCGACATGTGGCACAGACAAGACCGGACGGATGTCATTATCCGACATGTGGCACAGACAAGACCGGACGGATATCAGTATCCGACATGTGGCACAGACAAGACCGGACGGATGCCATTATCCGACATGTGGCACAGACAAGACCGGACGGATGCCATTATCCGACATTTTGGACAGACCAGACCGGATGGATGTCATTATCCGACATGTGGTACAGACAAGACCGCTCGGATGTCATTATCCGACATGTGGCACAGACAAGACCGGACGGATGTCAGTATCCGACATGTGGCACAGACAAGACCGGACGGATGCCATTATCCGACATTTTGGACAGACCAGACCGGACGGATGTCATTATCCGACATGTGGTACAGACAAGACCGCTCGGATGTCATTATCCGACATGTGGCACAGACAAGACCGCGCGGATGTCATTATACGACATGTGACACAGACCAGACCAGACGGATGTTATTATCCGACATGTGGCACAGACCAGATCGGACGGAGGTCATTATCCGACATTAAACGTAACTATTATAGAAGGAACATAGTGAAACTCATCCTTATGAAAATAAGAGCTAGCTGTATGAATTCGAAAAGGCGAAATGAAAAAAGTATTACTTATTTCATATGTGTACATGTTTTAGGTGCTCGACGCCCATGATGTACGATTTGGCCAAAACAATTGGACGATTTCCGTTGAACGTTTATGACCATCTTTGAAAGCAACTGATACAAAAATATATATACACAACAATGTATATACACAGTGTAATAGAGCTACTTAAACTTGTAATTTATATATATAATTACACAGGGAGTTTTTAATTCGAGCTTAGCCTTTCACCCCCACCCCCGGTAAGTTACATTTTAAGTACAAGTATATCGATCACTAATGTTATTCATATCTGAGCATTATATTAATAAAATCTTCCAGTCCTGTAAACAAACTTTGTGAAAATGTGCATTTCTTACGGAAGCGTATATTACGGAAACGTATATATACTAGCCCCCTTCTTCTTCCCCCCCCCCCCACCACCCCCACCCACACACCCCACCCCATCCACACACATAATATGGTATCTATGTGATTATATATAAAGTCTTGAGGACCGGCACCAAGCGCAACACAATGTATAAAGAACTGAGGACCATTACCAAAGCCTATATTACTATTTACATATCTTCGCCATGTCGCATGTTCAAGACTTTCTTGAGAAGCGATGACAGGCGCGACAACATTTAAAGATAAATTGTCACAATGTGTGTTATACTCGGACAGTTTACGTGTACGACTATTAGTCAGAAGACCATTAATCAGACAAGACCGGACGGATGTCAGTATCCGATATGGGGCACAGACAAGACCGGACGGATGTCAGTATCCGACATGTGGCACAGACAAGACCGGACGGATGCCATTATCCGACATTTGGGATAGACCAGACCGGACAAATGTCATTATCCGACATGTGGCAGAGACAAGACCGGACGGATGTCAGTATCCGACATGTGGCACAGACAAGACCGGACGGATGCCATTATCCGACATGTGGCACAGACAAGACCGGACGGATGCCATTATCCGACATTTTGGATAGACCAGACCGGATGGATGTCATTATCCGACATGTGGCACAGACAAGACCGGACGGATGTCAGTATCCGACATGTGGAACAGACAAGACCGGACGGATGTCAGTATCCGACATGTGGCACAGACAAGACCGGACGGATGCTATTATCCGACATTTTGGACAGACCAGACCGGACGGATGTCATTATCCGACATGTGGTACAGACAAGACCGCTCGGATGTCATTATCCGACATGTGGCACAGACAAGACCGCGCGGATGTCATTATACGACATGTGACACAGACCAGACCAGACGGATGTTATTATCCGACATGTGGCACAGACCAGATCGGACGGAGGTCATTATCCGACATGTGGCACAGACCAAATCGGACGGATGTCATTATCCGACATGTGGCAGAGACAAGATCGGACGGATGTCATTATCCGACATTAAACGTAACTATTATAGAAGGAACATAGTGAAACTCATCCTTATGAAAATAAGAGCTAGCTGTATGAACTCGAAAAGGCGAAATGAAAAAAGTATTACTTACTTCATATGTGTACATGTTTTAGGTGCTCGACGCCCATGATGTACGATTTGGCCAAAACAATTGGACGATTTCCGTTGAACGTTTATGACCATCTTTGAAAGCAACTGATACAAAAATATATATACACAACAATGTATATACACAGTGTAATAGAGCTACTTAAACTTGTAATTTATATATAGAATTACACAGGGAGTTTTTAATTCGAGCTTAGCCTTTCACCCCCACCCCCGGTAAGTTACATTTTAAGTACAAGTATATCGATCACTAATGTTATTCATATCTGAGCATTATATTAATAAAATCTTCCAGTCCTGTAAACAAACTTTGTGAAAATGTGCATTTCTTACGGAAGCGTATATTACGGAAACGTATATATACTAGCCCCCTTCTTCTTCCCCCCCCCCCCCCCACCACACACACCCACACACCCCACCCCATCCACACACATAATATGGTATCTATGTGATTATATATAAAGTCTTGAGGACCGGCACCAAGCGCAACACAATGTATAAAGAACTGAGGACCATTACCAAAGCCTATATTACTATTTACACATCTTCACCATGTCGCATGTTCAAGACTTTCTTGAGAAGCGATGACAGGCGCGACAACATTTAAATATTTTTTTTATTTGAGCAGTACCCAAGAACATGAATAAATAAAGAAATAAATAACTGTGCAATATCACGTTCAACTCAATACTGTTTTGAGGTTCGTCGTCAGGCTTGCTTCAAAACAACTTCTGATTGTTGTTCCAAGTGGATTCTTCATCATAGTTAGACATCTCAATGTGTTCTCTCAATAGGTTCTGTCATGGCACGAATGGCCGCTCTCTGTGAAATGATCAGTTCGAAATCAAGTACATATATCTGTACAATATCACAATCAACTCAAGACTGTCTTAAGGATCGGTCCCAGGCGAAAACTTTTATCAAGGCAGCACTATAATTGAATAATAAATGCCAACTTGATAAAAGTGTGTATTGGTCCATACTCAGCTTATGTCATACTCAAGGTCCTGTGTTTTCAAGTATGTATTTATAATTCAAGGGTCGCACTGCCTACATAAATGTGTAAACATATTAAACTGGAAGTTTCGTGTAAAAAATATTCCAGATTATTTTGAGTTCTATTTGTTGTCTTTTTCAAATGCAATCTCAATGGGATTACACAAAAGGGGACATACTCATATCAATACTTTATGTCCACGTTTGTGGAATCCCATTGAGAGTGTATTAACGAAAAAGATAAATCAAATAATCCTGAATATGTTGACATGTAACTTGCAGTTTAATATGTTCACACTTTTATCTAGGCCTTGCTATACTTGAATCATAAATACTAACTTGATAAACGTGTGTATTGATCCATACGCAGCTTACGTACTTCATACGTGTCATGTGTGTATTGACTAATTCACATATTTATCAAGTGTTGTATTTATAATTCAATTGTAGCACTGCCTAGAAAATGTGTAAACATAATATACTGAAATTGTCATGCAAAAATATCTAAGATTTGCTTGAGTTCTATTTTTTGTCTATTTCAAATGAAATCTCTTTTAATGGGATTACATAAAAGGGAAAATAATCCTTACCTGGACACCCAACGCTGAAATCCTGTTATAACACAAACGACAAATATCTGTGAAAGGCTAAACGCCCTCTGTAATTCTAAATATAAATTACAAACATAACATAGCTCGTGTTATACCTGCAAAACCGGTCACCTATAAATAGCATTAATTAAACCTAACCCACAGGCCTTTGATTCATACTTAAAACGAAAACCCACAGGTTGTCGTTGATAAAACAAAATACAAAAGAAGATAAATTACATCATCGTCGTTTACTAGACACTGCAAATGGGCAGGTATTGAATAATAAATTAGTAAAGGTGGCTGTGACAGTTTTAATTAGACAAGCAGTACTAACTGTATGACAGTAATTAAATGCAATGTCATAAAGATGTACTTACGCATATCTCACAAAGGTTATTTCTATCATCAACATAAAAAACAGTATGTTGTTCCGTAACAAGTGATATGTACTTAGACGTAGCATTTAGTCAACGCGATCAACACTGTCATCAGCCATGTCCAGTATGCGTCTATTATTAGTGAGACTTTTGTGTGTAGTTCTTGGGATTGTATTTATCAATGGACAGGCTACACTTTCTAAAGGTGGTGCTTGCCAATATGTGACCAATATATACAATGGATGCAATCAGACGCCTAAACCAATAGATTGCCAGGACGTGAAGAAACTTGGGGCTGCAGCAACAACCGGAACTGGTAGGAGAAGTTTTTATTTTTCAGTGGGGGTCAGTTTACTTTTGGCATTTCCAGCCTGATAATATTACAAATGAGTGTTGTAACACATTTAGCTTTGTTAATGTTTACCGCCAGATTTGTGACAGGTTAACCTTAAAAATACGTCACCATATACGTTTTTGAAAGTCTCGCAGAATCTCTCAAAGTCACGAAGAAATCTACCCCAACGTAATGGCGATTTTAACCAATCAGTTCCGCCCATGTTTTTCTTCTTTGTTTTCTCTGAATCTGCGTAGCATAGAATAGCGAAGATATTAGAAGCAGGCCGGGTTACCGAGGCTTACTTCATCTTCACCTACCAGTATCGTTTTCAATTATTCAGTGGTTAACTTTGTACTTCCCAGTATTCTGTTCCACTTCCTGTTTTATGTTTATTATTCTGTAACAACACTTCCCAGCAATCTATACACAACACGTCCCCATATTATGTACCACTTCCTGTTCTGTGTCTGTTGTACTGTAACAACACTTCCCAGTAGTCTATACACAACACGTCCCCGTATTCTGTACCACTTCCTGTTTTATATGTATTATACTGTGGCAACTCCTTCCAGTATTCAGGACAAGCCACGCCCCCTCCCCCACCCCGTATTCTGTACCTCTTCCTGTTTTATGTTTATTATACTGTAACAACACTTCCTAGTAGTCTGTGCACGACACTTCCCACTCTTCTTAACACACCACTCCCGGTATTCTTTAACACTTCCTATTTTGTGTGTGTTATACTGTGACAACTCTTCCCAGTATAATGTACACAATACCTTCCAGTTATATGTACACAACACTTCCCAGTATTCTGTATACAACACCTTCCAATAATCTGTACAGAATACTGGGAAATCTGTACACAACACTTCCCAGTATTCTGTACACCTTCCAGTAATCTGTCTTCCAGTAATCTGTACACAACACTTCCCAGTATTATGTACACAACACCTTCCAGTAATATGTACACAACACTTCCCAGTATTCTGTACACCTTCTAGTAATCTGTACACAACACTTCCCAGTATTATGTACACAACACTTTCCAGTATTATGTACAAAACACCTTCCAGTAATCTGTACACAACACTTCCCAGTATTCTGTACACAACACCTTCCAGTAATCTGTACACAACACCTTCCAGTTATCTGTACACAACACTTTCCAGTATTCTGTACACAATACTTCCCAGTATTCAGTAAACAACACCTTCCTGTAATCTGTACACAACACTTCCCAGTATTCTGTACACAACACCTTCCAGTATTCTGTACACAACACTTCCCAGTATTCTGCACACAACACATTCCAGTAATCTGTATACAACACTTCCCAGTATTCTGTACACCTTCCAGTATTATAATACTACTTCCGATATTGTGTGTATTATACTATGGCAACACTTTCCAGTATTCTGTTCCACTTCCTGTCTAAAACATGCATTTGGTTGAAAATTTAATTTGATCATACCCATCCATTTTTTATGGCTGACCAATAGTCCTTTAGCTGCAGACGCTAAACTATACTCTTGAACTATGAACTCTTTAGTATTCTATCGTGTAGCTCCATCCTAATTCTTGTCCAACGAAATCTTCCTTCAAGCAAGAAACAACGCTCCGTGAACGATGTCTCTGTGTATTAAACCTGCTGTGAAGACCAAAAGAAACCTACATGCTGATATATTCGACTGAATAAATTGCCCTCCGCCCGACGCAAAATTTAAGCTCGTTAGGGTTTCTACGCAAAGAGACAGAGAACAATACTAACGATCTCTTATTAGAATTCTCAGGTTTATGTCTCGCGCTATGCGATTCAAAGTCACGTTGGAGACATGCAGACCCCAACAATGTGGCATGATTTTACCTTAGTTTATATTAGTACTCTTAAAAACTTTCAGACTGGTGCTTAAATTTGCGAGATAAAATAACAGCTTACTCATAAATAGTAATTCGATCTTGTTCAAATACATGTATACTACATATAAATGCATAACAATACAAAGTGTAATAATACATGCAGTACCTACTGCAAAACTCCAAATTCACGTTTTATCAGTCACATTATTCTGACATTTATTACACTGTGACAACTACGTCCAGTGTTCTTTTCCACGCCCTGTTCCATGTGATAACAACTGACCATCAATTAATATGCATAATACTAGTATACTGAGAAAAATAAATTTAGCACATAAAATGCATGTCATTTTCATAGACGCAAAACAAAGCCGTGTATGTTCGGGTTTATATGTGTGTATTCGATAGACCATATGTACACTTGTGTGTATACAAATTATCATCTATTTACATGTATATATACAATAGACCATCTCTTTACATGTATGTATACTACAGACCATCTCTTTTACATGTATGTATACAATAGACCATATATATATAAGTATGTATACAATATAACATATCTTTACATGTATGTATACTATAGACTATCTCTTTACATGTATGTATACAACAGACCATCTGTTTACATGTATGTATACAATAGACAATTTATTTACGTGTATGTATTCAATAGAACTTCTCTGTTTATGTATGTATACAACAGACCATCTCTTTACATGAATGTATACAATATACCATCTATTTACATGTCAGTATACACTACACCTTATAATAACATGTATGTATACAATATACCGTCTCTTTACATGCATTGCATATATACAATAGACCTACTGTGTTTATGTATCTATACAATAAACCATCTCTTTTCATGCATGTATACAATATACCATGTTTTCATGTCAGTATACAATAGACCCTATAATTACATGTATGTATGAAATAGACCATTTATATTTTACATGTATGTATACTATAGACCATCTATTGACATGTATTTATACCAAAGACCAGCTAAATACATATATGTATACAATAGACCATCTAATTATATGTATGTATACAATAGACCATATATTTACATGTCTGTATACTATAGCACATATTTTGACATGTATACAATAGACCATCTATTGACATATATATATATATATACTATATACAACCTATTGACATGTATTTATACTGTAGACCATCTTTTTACACGTATGTATAAGACAGACCATCTAGTAACATGTATGTATGTATACAATACACCATCGATTTACATGTATGTAAACTATAGCCATATTTTGACAGGTATGTATACAATAGACCATCTCTTTACATGTATTTATACTATAGACAATATTTTTACATGTATGTATACAATACACCATCGATTAACATGTCTGTAAACTATAGCCCTATTTTGAAATGTATGTATACGATAGACCAACTATTGACATGTTTATATACTATCGACCATGTTGACATTTCTGTACACTACAGACCATCTGTTGACATGTCTGTATACTAAAGACCATCTGTTGACATGTCTGTATTCTACAGATCATCTATTGACACGTCTGTATACTACAGACCATCTATTACCATGTCTGTATACTATAGACAATATATTGACATGTCTGTATTCTATAGACTATTTATTGACATGTCTGTATACTACAGACCATCTATTGACATGTCTGTATACTATAGACCATCTACTGATATGTATGAATACTACAGACCATCTATTGACATGTATGTATTATACGGACCATCCACTGACATGTATGTATACTATAGACCATTTACTGACATGTCTGTACTATAGACCACCTTTTGACATGTCTTTATACTATAGACCATCTATTGACATATCTGTATTTTACAGGTCCTCTATTGACATGTCTGTATTCCATAGACCACCTATTAAAATGTATGTATACTACAGATCATTTATTGACATATTTGTATACTACAGACCATTTATTGACATGTCTGTATTCTATAGACCATCTATTGACATGTCTGTATACTACAGATCATATATTGACACGTCTGTATTATATATACCATCTATTGACATGTCTGTATACTACATACCATATATTGACATATCTGTAAAATACAGACCATCTATTGACATATCTGTACACTACAGACCATCTATAGACATGTATGTATACTTCAGATCATATATTGACATGTATTTATACTAACGACCATATGTTTACACGTATGAATACAACAGACCATCTACTAACATGTATATATACAATACACCATCGATTTACATGTCTGTATACTACAGACGATATATTGACATGTGTGTATACTACAGACCATATTTATATCACGTATGTATACCACAGACCATCTATTTACATGTATGTATACTATAGACCATCTAGTTAAATGTATATATACTACAGATCATCTCTTTACCTGTATGTATACTGCAGGCCATCTATTTACCTGTCTGTGTACGACATGGCTGTATACTATAGACAATATATTGACATGTCTGTATACTACAGACCATCTATTTACATGTCTATATACTACAGATAATCTACTGACTTGTATGTATACTACAGACCCTCTATTGACATGTCTGTATACTACAGACCATATATTGACATGTCTGTATACTACAGACAATCTATTGACCTGTCTGTATACTACAGACAATCTATTGACATGTCTGTATACTACAGACCATATATAGACATGTCTGTATACTACAGACCATATACTGACATGTTGTCTGTATACTACAGACCATCTGTTGACATGTCTGTATACTAAAGACCATCTGTTGACATGTCTGTATTCTACTGATCATCTATTGACACGTCTGTATACTACAGACCATCTATTACCATGTCTGTATACTATAGACAATATATTGACATGTCTTTATTCTATAGACTATTTATTGACATGTCTGTATACTACAGACCACCTATTGACATGTCTGTATGCTATAGATCATCTATTGATATGTATGAATACTACAGACGATCTATTGACATGTATGTATTATACGGACCATCCACTGACATGTATGTATACTATAGACCATTTACTGACATGTCTGTACTATAGACCACCTTTTGACATGTCTTTATACTATAGACCATCTATTGACATATCTGTATTTTACAGGTCCTCTATTGACATGTCTGTATTCCATAGACCACCTATTAAAATGTATGTATACTACAGATCATTTATTGACATATTTGTATACTACAGACCATCTATTGACATGTCTGTATTCTATAGACCATCTATTGACATGTCTGTATACTACAGATCATATATTGACACGTCTGTATTATATATACCATCTATTGACATGTCTGTATACTACATACCATATATTGACATATCTGTAAAATACAGACCATCTATTGACATATCTGTACACTACAGACCATCTATAGACATGTATGTATACTTCAGATCATATATTGACATGTATTTATACTAACGACCATATGTTTACACGTATGAATACAACAGACCATCTACTAACATGTATATATACAATACACCATCGATTTACATGTCTGTATACTACAGACGATATATTGACATGTGTGTATACTACAGACCATATTTATATCACGTATGTATACCACAGACCATCTATTTACATGTATGTATACTATAGACCATCTAGTTAAATGTATATATACTACAGATCATCTCTTTACATGTATGTATACTGCAGGCCATCTATTTACCTGTCTGTGTACGACATGGCTGTATACTATAGACAATATATTGACATGTCTGTATACTACAGACCATCTATTTACATGTCTATATACTACAGATAATCTACTGACTTGTCTGTATACTACAGACCCTCTATTGACATGTCTGTATACTACAGACCATATATTGACATGTCTGTATACTACAGACAATCTATTGACCTGTCTGTATACTACAGACAATCTATTGACATGTCTGTATACTACAGACCATATATAGACATGTCTGTATACTACAGACCATATACTGACATGTTGTCTGTATACTACAGACCATATATTGACATGTCTGTGTACTACAGACCATCTGTTGACATGTCTGTATACTACAGACATCTATTGACATGTCTGTATACTACAGATCATCTATTGACATGTCTGTATACTACAGCCATCTAGTGACATGTCTGTATACTACAGACCATCTATTGACATGTCTGTATACTACTGACAATCTATTGACATGTCTGTATACTACAGACCATATATTGACATGTCTGTATACTACAGACCATCTATTGACATGTTGTCTGTATACTATATACCATCTATTGACATGTATGAATACTACATACCATATATTGACATGTATGAATCATTTATGTATACTATAGACCATCTATTGGCATGTCGGTATACTACATACCATCTATTGACATGTCTATATTCTATAGACCATCTATTGACATGTATGTATACTACAGACCATCTATTAAAATGTCTATATTCTACAGACCATCTATTGACATGTCTGTATACTATAGACCATTTATTGACATGTCTGTGTAATACAGACCATCTATTGACATGTCTGTTTACTACAGACCATTTATTAACATGTCTGTATTCTATAGACTATTTATTGACATATCGGTATACTACAGACCATCTTTTGACATGTCTGTACACTATAGACCATCTTTTGACATGTATGAATACTACAGACCATCTTTTGACATGTATCTATTATACGGACCATGTATTGACATGTATGTATACTATAGACCATTTATTGACATGTCTGTATACTATAGACAATCTATTGATATGTCTGTATTCTATAGACCATCTTTTGACATGTCTGTATACTATAGACCATCTATTGACATGTCTGTACTATACAGATCATCTATTGACATGTCTGTATACTACAGACCATCTATTGACATGTCTTTATTCTATAGACCATCTATTGACATGTCTGTAAACTACAGCCCGTCTATTGACATGTCTGTATTCTATAGACCATACGTATATTGACATGTCTGTATACTACTTACCATATATTGACATGTATGTATACTATAGACCATCTATTGGCATGTCTGTATACTACAGACCATCTACTAACATGTCTGTATACTGCAGACCATCTATTGACATGTATTTACACTAACGACCATATTTTTACACTTATGTATACAACAGACCATCTACTAACATGTCTGTATACTGCAGATCATCTATTGACATGTCTGTATTCATTCTACAGACCACCTATTGAAATGTCTGTATTCTACAGACCATCTATTGACATATCTGTATACTTCAGACAATCTATTGACATATCTGTATACTTCAGACCATCTATTGACATATCTGTATACTTAAGACCATCTATTGGCATGTATTTATACTAACGACCATATTTTTACACGTATGAATACAAGTTAACAGACCATCTACTAACATGTCTGTATACTGCAGATCATCTATTGACATGTCTGTATATTACAGACCATCTATTGGCATGTCCGTATTCTACAGACCACCTTTTGAAATGTCTGTATTCTACAGACCATCTATTGACATATATGTATACTTCAGACCATCTATTGCCATGTATTTATACTAACGACCATATTTTACACGTATGTATACAAGTTAACAGACCATCTACTAACATGTATGTATACTGCAGATCATCTATTGACATTTCTGTATATTACAGACCATCTATTGACATGTCTGAATACTACATACTATATATTGACATGTATGTATAATATAAAGAATATATTGGCATGTTTGTATACTACAAACCATCTATTGACATGTTTATATACTATCGACCATATTGACATGTATGTATACTACAGACCATCTGTTGACATGTCTGTATACTAAAGACCATCTGTTGACATATCTGTATACTATAGACAATATATTGACATGTCTGTATTCTATAGACCATCTATTGACATGTCTGTGTACTACAGATCATATATTGACATGTCTGTATACTACAGTATATTGTTTGTTTGTTTGAAAAAAAATTTTGTGGTGGAGGCAGATCACCCACTTTTCCTGGGTAGAACCAGTACTGTACACCTCCGGCCATCCGTAAGAATAGACACTTATTCACTTACAAGTCGAGCTCCCAGTGGGATTCGAACATGAATACTATTGACCATTTATTTACATGCATGTATATTTTAGAGCACATTTTTTCCTGCATGTAAATTAAATAACATTTATTTACACGTACTCGTATGTTTATTATAGAACATGTATTTACATGCATGTATATTATAGAACATTTATATACATGCACGTATACTCTGTAAAAAAAAGTTTTGGACCATGGCAGTGTTCGAACCCGTACAATGATCACTGAACCATGACATTCGACCATAACCCTTATTATCCCAGTTGATAATTCACAATAGATCAACAATCAACAATAATTATCGTTTACAATGAAAGTTTGCGAAAAAATAATAATCGTTTTATTGGTCACTCGAATGTGTCCGTAACTGTTACTTTTTATGGACATTTTTGCAACATTTTTTACAGACCCTTTGTGTGTTCGCGATATTTTTTAAAAATAAAATCTTGTTTGGAATTTAATGTTTCTGGTACCAAATTAACCGGATAGGGTAGACCTTGGTTACTGAAAAAAGATACTTAAATTCTGTCCAGTTTTATTTTTATATGAGTTTATATACCCTGGTCCAAAACTTTTTTTACCGAGTATATATTATAGAACATATATTTACAAGCATGTATATTCTAGAGTATATATTTACATGCATGTATATCACATATCGAATTCCATTTATTTCAGGCATATATACGATTCACCCAAGAGATTCAGACGGTTTTCCAGCTCGCTGTGACATGACAACAAACGGCGGTGGCTGGACAGTTATACAACGTCGTGTTAGTGCTTCGGATTTCTTCAAAAACTGGTCCGACTACCAAAAAGGCTTCGGGGATCTGGCTACAAACTTCTGGCTTGGTAATGACCGCATCCACTCCATTACAGCACAGGGTGTGTACGAATTACGCGTAGATATGGTTGGTCCAAATGACGAGGTTCGACACGCCCACTATGCTATGTTCGCTATCGGTAACGCTAAAAGTAAATACCAGCTGCTTATTGGACAATATAGCGGCGATGCAGGCGACAGTCTTACGCAGCATAATGGGTTGATGTTCACTACAAAGGACCAAGACAACGACAAATGGAGTAGGAACTGTGGGGCTGACTTTACAGGTGCTTGGTGGTACGAAGCTTGCCACGTATCAAACCTCAACGGAATATATGGTGATGTGAATTTTGGTAAAGGTATTAATTGGCAAACCTTAACAACTCATACGAAGTCATTGAAACAGGTAGAAATGAAGATAAGACGTTGGACTGGACAGACGTCTGCAAAGACGATGATGCAAATCTAAAGCTACACAGTCTCGATCTACGCAGGCTTTTGGTACTTTGTGGAGCGGAACGGAACAAACATTCTGAGCCATATATCACATATTATTTTGACTCGAAGGTTACGACTTTTATGGATTGGCCAATGTGGTTTAAAGGGTTATGCATAAAACTATACAAAATAAAACATGTGTACCCCTTATGGTACCACACTGTTAGTTCCGTTCAGCCAATTACCATTATCCATCTACACATACCTCATACATGTACATATCTCCAAATGTCCCATGATAGTAACATTTAACGTTTCATTTCTTGACGCGTTTAAATACAAAATCATTCGTTAACTGCTTTTGTTTGCCTCATGTAGGATATATGTTATTTTATTTCATTTATGTACACAACTCACTTAATTCGACTTGAATACATCCTTTCAATGAATCTCTGTTAATCATATTCGACGCTTGATTGTAAATTTTATACAACCGTTTGTGCAGAAACAAATTTGAAACCGGAAGCACGTGACCGTATTAAATTATTATTTTATTATTAAAATATTTCTGACCATCCTAATTTAGTTTGTCGATATAAAGATGAAGTTTCGCTTTTCGTTTATTTATAAATGTATTGCCTTCTGCCTTCCTGTATATCTTGGATAGCAGGTGTTTCTGTCTCAGCTAATCAGAAACGATACCAGAATCTCAGCAAAAGTCACTTTTTTAGAAGAACTGTTCTAGACGTTTGTCTTGAAAACAAGCAAGCGCCGCAGATGATCTAGACTAGTTTTGCCCTGAAAGCGTGTTTTGGATGGCTGAGTTCTGTTAATACCACTTTTCGTGTTCGACTTTTGTAATTGTATGCAACTTGGTATACGACTCGAGTGTTGGAGAGATGTTTGTCTTTTATAATGCGTTTATTTTTCTTTTATAATGAGTGTAAGAGTATATTTACCTCCGCTGTAATGTCATATACTTTAAAGAAACTAACCCGCCAAATAACGGCAAAATTACACTACAAAACCGTGCATCAACTGCTCAGGTGTTCTAATAACGTATATGTGACGATTGAAAATAATGGTTTATTAAGGATTATGTCCCCTTCTGTGGAATCCCATTGCAAGTGCATTAACAACAGAAAAAAATTAGAACTCAAATAATCCTGAATATTACCAAACTCCCCGCAGTGGCTACTTCCCCTTTCTGTTACAGAAAACTCCCCGCAGTGGTTACTTCCCAATTCTGTTACAGTAATCACTGCCACCACACACATCCAGCTGAGTTTAATTTTTTGGTTACATATTTTTTAGGTCAATTTATACTATATGCGATTTATACTGCACTCTCGGGCCTGCGGCCCTCGAGAAGCAGCCGTAGGCTCGAGAGTGCAGTATAAATCGCATACGAGAAAAATATGCTATAAATGTTTTGTACCAGGACCATTTATCCAAAATACGCCGTGCAAGAAGTTTTATGGCGTTGCAGTTTTCAGTAAACATAACAGCTCTTTCCAATCATGAAATAGCATTATTACGCGGCATGAGCATGACCCATGTGCAGCCAATCGCCTTTGTATATTATTGGGCAAATGCAATGTCAATGAGTGCTGTTTTGGTAGGTTTAGTCGTTTTGATTGGCAGGTTGTGTGTGAAGATTACAAATGCGCGCGCGTAAAATTGAGTAGCCCATGGTATAACTGCCGAATCTGTCATTTATAGCACGGCTGAAATATACCGGCATTTATAGCACGGTTTAGGCTCAGACCTTCAGGTTTATGAAAAATATATCATAAGCAAGAACAAAGGAAAACCATTAGAGATATGGTACAAATATTACATAGTGACAATGAAAACATAAGTCCTAATACGTGCCATAATACATATTCACACAAGAGCGAAAATGAAGTAAATATGGATAGTTCGCACTAATGTTCAATTATTTTAGTCAAACTTCTATCTTTGGTTACATGCCATCTCTCTAGTGACACACTTTCTCAGACGCGAGGTCATTGTGAGGAGACGATCGTAACTTGAAATAATGTTAAAAAATACAAAAATACATGCGATTTGCAGAGAAAAAAAAGACAATCTTTGTTTTGTTTATATTTCTCATGTCTTTCCAAAAGCTACACCGCAATCTCAAAACATGAATCCACTACTTATTTTGAACACTATATCCATTTTCTGCGTGGTTTAAGTACAAGTTACAGACACATTGTTACTATCCCTATGGGTACGAACTGTGCACCTCTTGTCGCAGATTTGTTTTTGTAGTGTTATGAAAGAGATTTCTTTTCTTGATTTACATCTCTCTCTTGAAAACTGAGAAATAATTAGTAAAATCAACAACTAGAGAGATGATTTTAATTTTGGTAGTGTTAATTATGCCCACTTAGACGGGGATGTTCTTTAATATGGGGTCTATGTTTCTCAACTCATTCGTTTTTCTAGAGTTTGTAGTCGAGTTGAGGACTTTTATATTCGTAATCCTTGAATAAATAAGAAGCTACTCCATCAGGGCTAACGTTACCATAAACTTCGAAGAACCATTATCGTAACCCTGATCTACATTTAAAACATAAAAGTATTTTAAGAACTCTTTTGCGACAAGGACTATCATAACCAGACTTCTATGGTGATGTGATTTACAAACTTCGTAAGATCCTTGGTCATAATCACTTTCATACAATATATTAAATAAACTTGTTAAAACTTTATCCAAAGATATTATGACTCTATCATTTTGCAACGCCCTGCATGTTTTGTGGTTGACCCATCTATAGTTCGCCACTATGCTTTCCTCTGATTGTGCAATGACCGGACAGATTGTGGACCCTATTATGACGTATTATCTAAATCCTCAAAGGACGGTATTGCTCGTCTTAAATCTTGTCTTGTCGTACTCTTAATGATTTGTTCTCTTGTTGCTCTGGCTTCTTACAAGTCATCGAGTACTTGCTCTGTGGCTTTTTAGGTGTTGTTTATAAGCATATATACATGCTCATCTAAATCTTAGTATGTGTTATACTTACAGTGCCTATTAATGCGGGGATCGTCCAGTTTTATTGGGATGGCGATAGGGTAAGAGTAAGGTTTGTACACCCTAGAACCTGGTGTACAAACCATAGTAATTGTTGTTTGTATGTAAATGCTTATTTTTGGGTTGACGGATCTGTAAAAGCTACATATCATGTTCGACTGTCCAAATTCGACCCCATGGTCACCATTTGAACCACCTTGGTAGAGGAGCATAAGCTTAAGCTGTATGCAGTATATGAGAGCTCTATACCTCAGAGAACAAGATTTTTTAAAAGTTTTTTCCCGAAGTCTATGTAAAACATGTGACCCCTGGGGCGGAACCAAATTTGACTCTAGGTTCACCATTTGAACCAAATTTGCAGAGAACTATAAACCTATAGTAGTGAAAAATAATACTAACACTTCGGCTGTTGTTGTTTCAGATTTTTCCCTTTATATTTCTGTTTAAACTGTGACCCCAGGGTCACCAGTTGAACAAACTTGGTAGAGAACCATAAGCTTATAGTAAAACCTCTGACTCCTTGTAATTTCAGAGATGTTTTTGTTTTTCATAAAATCCGGCCCATGTTCAGGAGAACTAGTCAGGACAACGTTTATGTATTAAAACCTTTAAAGGGCCACAACTCCGCCAAAATCATTCAACCGAAACACAGTGACGATATCCTAGTATAACATATTATAAAAAAATATTTATATACATTTTACTTGCATTTTTGTGGAGTGTCATCACTCGTCATTGAGATATAATTGTGTATAGTTGTTACATATACAGTAGTTAGTAACATAAAGCTCAAAGCTTTTATTTCTAATCAATAATATTTGTAATCAATTATAGATATGTCACCTAAACTCCCTGTCAAACAGGTGTCTTCCCTGAGTATGTGCTTCTGGAATGTAGGTGGATTGCGGTCAAAATTGTTCGACAAAACCAAAGATAAAGTGTCTATAGACAACATCTCTCAGTATGATATACTTTTTCTAGCAGAGACTCACCTTGGCTATAGCGATTCAGTAGCTATAGATGGTTATACATATTTTCCTGTGTGTATTCGTCAAGTTTCAAGTAACAACAGGCATTATGGGGGTGTTGCTATATTCTTATTAAGCAAGGGATCAGACATGAGGTAAAAAATACTTCCAATAACTAACTCAGAATTGTACTGGATACAGTTGGATAAAATTTATTTCCATTTTTCTAAAGATATTTGTATATGTACCATTTATTATCCACCAAGTTCATCTTTATGCACAAAACGTTTAGAGGTAGATATACTTAACATATTAGAAGAAGATATTTGCATATACAGAGATAAGGGGGAGGTAATCCTGTGTGGTGATTGTAATGGTCGTACCTCTTCTGAACCAGATTTTATAGAAAATGACCAGTCTTCTCACATTCCCTTAAATCAAAACTATTCTGTAGATTCAGTAGTTAAACGTGACAGTCTTGATCAGGTATCTGACGCTAGGGGTAAAGAAATACTTGAACTCTGCATTTCAAACAGGCTTAGAATTCTTAATGGTAGAACCTTTGGTGACACTTTAGGTCATTTTACTTGTTATACACATCAAGGCAGTAGCGTTGTTGATTATGCCATTTTTTCTGAAGAATTGTTATCTCAGGTGTTACATTTTGCCGCTGCTTATTTTGTTCCCACATTATCTGATACACATTGTAAAATTTCTTGGAACATTATTGCTGTTTTCCATATCTTTTGAAGCCAACTAAGTACATTTGGAATGTACAATCAGTTAGTAAATTTCAGTTGGCTCTAATAGATCCAGATGTAAATGAGCAAATTCATAATTTCATGAATAAGGATATTGAACTATCGGAAGCTAGCATAAACAAAGCATGCGATGACGTACAAAATATTATATTATTGGCAGCGAATAAAGCACTCCGATTATCTAAAAACAATAACAAGAGAAAGAAACAAAATAAGAAATGGTTTGATAATGATCTAAAATCCATGCACAGTCATGTTATGAGTAAAGGTAAATTGTATTCTAAATATCCATTCGATCCTATTATAAAGGGCAGTTATTATAAGTTATATAGGCAATATAATAAACTCCGTAAGTATAAGGCTAAACATTTTAAGGAAACTATTTTATCTCAGTTTACAGAGTGAAAATCCCAAAGCTTATTGGAAGCTCATCAGCTCACAAAGGATGAAAATAAAAAAGTCCATGCACAATCTGTTGAGGCTTCAGAATGGTTTGAATACTTCAAAGATCTTAATTCTATACCTGATACATTCAAATCCAGATTAGATGAACTTGATTCACAATTAAATGATATGGAAACGAACGACTCGAAACTTTTCAATGCATTAGATGTTCGTATAACCACTAAGGAAATTCAAGAGTCTATTAAAAAATTAAAGTCTGGCTCTTCCTCAGGATTAGCACTTATATCAAATGAAATGCTTAAAGCAGGTCAGTCCGTCCTGTTACCCTCACTAGAAAAAATGTTTAATAAAGTACTTATTTCTGGCTTTTACCCAAATGAATGGACACATGGTTACATAACTTCTATTTTTAAGGCAAAAGATCCAAAGAATCCAGAAAATTACTGAGGTATAGCCGTTACATCATGCTTAGGTAAACTGTTTAACAGTATCCTCAATGCCAGGTTAGATACGTTTTTACAAAAGCACCAACTAATCAGCTCTCTTCAAATTGGATTTTCAAAAAAATCTAGAACCTCAGATCACATGTTTATCCTTAAAAGTCTTATTGACAAATATATCAACTCTGGTGACAAACAAGTATTCACTTGTTTTATAGACTTCCGAAAAGCATTTGATACCGTTATACACTCGGGCATAAAGATTAAACTCCTAAAAATGGAGATAGGGGGACTCTTTTACGAAGTAATTAAAATATGTATCAAAAGAATCTTATTGTGTAAAGGTAGACAGCAATTCTGTAACAGATTCCTTTGTTTCACAGATAGGTGTTAGGCAAGGAGATAATCTCAGTCCGAACCTGTGCAAAATCTTCATTAATGACCTGCCAGATTATTTATTTGATACCGCTGATCCGGCTATTCTTAACAACACTAGGCTAGATTGTCTTATGTACGCAGACGATGTTGTTCTTTTATCTACTAAAGCCCTTGGGTTACAAGAAAAATTAAACAAGCTTAATCTCTTTTGTCAGGATTGGTGTCTCAATATTAATATTTTGAAATCTAAAGTGTTAATCTTTAATAAGGCCGGTAGGCTAGTAAAAGAAAAATATGTCCTTCAAAACCAATCTTTAGAATGTGTCTCCTCTTATAATTATCTTGGAGTTACATTTTGTGCAACTGGTTGTTTTTCACGCGCTCGAAGTGACTTGTATAAGAAAGGTTTGAAAGCCCTTTTTATGTTAAAGAATTTTTTTAACTCCATGCATCCGGGTATATCCACAAGTGTGCACGTGTTTGACCATACAATCAAGCTAATTTTACTATATGGTAGTGCGTGCTGGGGATCTTTTGGAAAAAGGAATTCTTTACTAAACTGTCTCATAAGTTTGAATTTGAAAAATTACATATAAGATACTGCAAATATATTTTAGGGGTACATAAGAAAAACACCAACTTTGCTTTTATGTCTGATTTGGGTCGTTTTCCTGTGTACTTTGATGTTATCATGTCGATGTCAAAATATTATCATCGTCTAGTAAATAATCCGTCCAACCTTAATTCTTGCTGATGATTTGATTGAATCTAAAAGTCTTCATCATAAAGGTATTCACTCATGGTACTCAGAAAGTGTATCAATTCTTCAAGTACTTCACATGGACATTGATCAATTATCTCCCCACTCTCCCTCAGTAATGTACCAGTAATTTTATAGATGATGAGATGCATTTTCTCCTAACATGTCCTTATTATTCAGATGAAAGAACTAATTTATTAACATGCATATCTTCAAAATGTTCTAATTTTTCCAGCCTTGATTTGAATAATCAACTTATTTTGCTATTATCTTGTGAAAATATACATTCTGAAAGCATTAGGTACTTAACTTAATACAGTGTTTTAAAAAACACAATTAACCCTAATAGTCATTATAAATAATAATATATAATTACTGGTGTGATAATAGTTTAATGTACTGTAGGCGACTCTGCTCAGTGTATGTGCTCTAGTTTATTTTGTTATTGTTTGTTTGTTACTTACCATCATTACAATCACTGTACTTAATTACTTGCTCCTTTGAGGGCCCTTAATTGGTTAATAAAATCTTGTATCTTGTATTGTATACATCTAGGCTTATTACTGACCATCCCTGCAAATTTCACTGAAATCCGGCCAAATGAAGGCCCTTTCGTCTTAATGAGGCCAAAATATAGCACATGTCAGATAATCAAGAATACAAGCTTACGTACAAAACTTTAACTGGACACAGACGCAAACGACGCTGACGACGACGATCAGGTGATGACATTTAGCTGTTTTAGTCTTCAGAAAAGTCAAGCTAAAAAGGCTTTTAGGGTCAGACAAGGCTCGGATTAATCCTGGAGGTTGTATGTAGTATGTATGTATGTAGTTGCACCTTACCTGATCTTGAATCCTGGTCCATGGAACTCTTGGAATACAAGCAAGAATTTAAAACATGACGAGACACCGGAGGCTTCACAACCATGTGAATGCTCTCCTGTCTAAAACGGTTCTTATATCAAGCGATGTCGTCATAAAATTCCCATCAATACTTCTTTTAATACATTGCAAAAAAACAACAACAACAACACCCACAATAGAAACTTAAACCCTTGACCCATGCTGACAATTTAAACAAGAGACCTAGTGGTTATTTAGGGACTCGATGCACAACAATTGTTTAAATAGGGTTTGACCGACTGTAGAGGGGCCTCTTTATGCAGGCGGTCAAAACCCATTTTTGTCTCGCCTTTTCGAAGAAAATAGACTTTTCAAACTTGTTGTATCTTGGGTGGTACATCGCAACGTGACAAAGCAAATGTGGATGTGACATTGACCCTCCAAACAATGGGCAGATTATCTTATGTTTACCCTCAACTTTTGCGTTTATGTCACTTTTTCACAAACTATATGCACTAGACCTTTCAAACTTTACTTATAGTTGTATCTTGGGTGGTACATTGCAACGGGACAAAGCAAATGTGGAATTGACCTTGACCCTCCAAGCAAAGCGCAGATAACTTAATAATTGTTACCCTTAACTTTTGCGTTGTCATTTTCTCGCAAACTGTATGCACTGCCCTTTTAAACTGCTTATATTTGTATATTGGATGGCACAGCGCAACGTGACAAAGCAATTGTGGATTTGACCTTGACCCTCCAAGCAATGGGCAGATTTCCTTGTAATTTTTACCCTCAACAAAGCAAATGTGGATGTGACCTTGACCCTCCAAGCAAGGGGTAGATAACTTAATAGGTTTTACCTTCAACATTTGTGTTTAGGTCACTTTCTCGCGAACTGTATGCACTACACCTTTCGAACTGTGTTTATAGTTGTATCTTGGGTGGTACCTCGCAACATGACAAAGCGAATGTGGATGTGACCTTGACTCTCCAACCAAAGGGTAGATAACCTTATCGTTTTTACCTTCAACTTTTGCATTTAGGTCACTTTTTCACAAACTGTATGTACTAAGACCTTTCAAACTGTGCTTATAGTTGTATCTTGAGTGGTACATTGCAACTGTGGATGTGACCTTGACCCTCAAAGCAAGGGGCAGATAACTTAATTTTTACCTCCAATATTTGTGTTTAGGTCACTTTCTCACAAACTTTATGCATTAGACCTTTCAAACTTCGCTTATATGTAGTTCTTTCTTTGGTAGTACATCACAACGTGTCAAAAAGCAAATGTGGATGTGACCTAAGTCCTTCACTAGTGTGTTAAAATACACGTTTAATGCTCTTTTGAAATTTTTCGTATTGGCGAGCATCATATATATGCAGTTACATAGAACGTCAGAATAATAAAAAAAAACTGCATAGGAGCCAATTTATTAGGCTAAGTCCTTCACCATCCAAGCAAAGGGCAGATAACTTTAATTGTTACATTTACATCACTTTCTCATGAACTATAAGTATGCACTAGATTATTTAAACCTAGCTTTATCTTTGGAAGACAAAACATTTTGACATAGTTCTGTATTTCATCTATGACTTTGACATACTTTTTGGAGCTGATATTTTTTTTATTGATTTTTTGTTTGTTTTTATGCCCCCGAAGGGTGGCATATAGTAAACGCACTGTCTGTCCGTTCGCGTGTACACTCGTGTCCGCTTCATAACTCAGACAATAATGGACGGATTTTCAAATAACTTTGCACAATTGCTCACCACAACAAAACGACGTGTCGCGCACAAAAACCAGGTCCGTGGCTCCAAAGGCAAGGTCACACTTAGAGGTGGTCAAAATCCATTCATAACTCTGACAATAATGGACGGATTTTCAAATAACTTCGCACAATTGCTCACCACAACAGGGCAACGTGTCGCGAACAAAATCCAGGTCCGTGGCTCCAAGGTCAAGGTCACACTTAGAGATCAAAGGTCAAAATCCGTTCGTCTATACACTCGTGTCCGCTTCATAACTCTGACAATAATGGATGGATTTTCAAATAACTTCGCACAATTGCTCACCACAACAGGGCAACGTGTCGCACACAAAATCCAGGTCCGTGGATCCAAGGTCAAGGTCACACTTAGAGATCAAAGGTCAAAATCCGTTCGTCTATACACTCGTGTCCGCTTCATAACTCTGACAATAATGGATGGATTTTCAAATAACTTTGCACAATTGCTCACCACAACAGGGCAAAGTGTCGCGCACAAAATCCAGGTCCGTGGCTCCAAGGTCAAGGTCACACTTAGAGATCAAAGGTCAAAATCCGTTCGTCTATACACTCGTGTCCACTTCATAACTCTGACAATAATGGATGGATTTTTAAATAACTTCGCACAATTGCTCACCACAACAGGGCAACGTGTCGCGCACAAAATCCAGGTCCGTGGCTCCAAGGTCAAGGTCACACTTAGAGATCAAAGTTCAAAATCCGTTCGTCTACACAATCGTCTCCGATTCATAACTTGGACAATAATCGACGAATTTTCAAATAACTTTGCACAATTGCTCACCACAACAAGACGTTGGGTCGCGAAAAAAAAAATACACTTTTTTTTTTTTTTACATTTTTTTTAAAATTTTATTTTTTATGCCCCCGAAGGGTGGCATACAGTGGCATACAGTGGCATACAGTGGCATACAGTAATCGCAATGTCTGTCCGTTCGCGTGTTCACTCGTGTCCAATTCATAACTCTGACAATAATGGACGGATTTTCAAATAACTTCGCACAATTGCTCACCACAACAAGACGACGTGTTTCGCACGAAATCCAGGTCCGTGGCTCCAAAGTCAAGGTCACACTTAGAGGTCAAAGGTCAAAATCCGTTCGTCTATACAATCGTCTCCGCTTCATAACTCGGACAATAATCAACGGATTTTCAAATAACTTTGCACAATTGCTCACCACAACAAGACGACGTGTCAGGCACAAAATCCAGGTCCGCGGCTCCAAGGTCAAGGTCACACTTAGAGATAAAAGTTCAAAATCCGTTCGTCTATACAATCGTCTCCGCTTCATAACTCGGACAAGAATCAACGGATTTTCAAATAACTTCGCACAATTGCTCACCACAACAAGACGTCGTGTCGCGAAAAAAATAAAAATAAAAAATAATTTATAAATTTTTTAATTATTTTTTTTAATTATTTTTTTTATTTTTTATTTATTTTTTTTATTTTTTTTATTTGATTTTTATTGTTTGTTTGAATGTTGTTTTTTGTGTGTTTTTTTAAATATATCTGTTGGTTTCATATTGCTCCAAGGTCAAGGTCACACATACAGGTCACTTCAGGGGCATTTGTCACTTACTGTGACATTTCTTGTTTTGTTATAGAATGGCATTTTGTTTTTAAACAAATGCACTTAAAGGGACACTGTCCGTAAGTAAGCAGATATTGAGCATAACCAAATAACTGTCTGACTTTTATTCAGTGAAATGTATACATGAAAACATGAGCATAGAACCTATACTAAGAAGTCTGTAGTAATACATTAGTGAGTTTGAAAAAAAAAAATGCTTTAATTATTAAATAAAGTGGGACCCACCATATTCATTAGCGCATTAGGTTTTCACATAGTATGTATTGCGTAATATGTATAGCCCGGTTAGCTCAGTCGGAAGCTATGTCGACAACTTCGCTCACGCTCACTATTATTACCGCGAGTGTAATTTTAGTTTGGGCTGCGGGTTCAAACGCCCGAAGCGGTTTCTCTTTTTCTATGTACCGCGATTGAATTCTGTTAAACAATCCTGCTTTTAGTAAGTAAATATTCAATAATGTTTGGTTTGCGAACATAATTAGTGTGCGTTTTATAAGCTAAAAGTTACGGACATTGTCCCTTTAAATGTCATCTCAGCAAACGGTAAGCTCCATTGTTTTTAGTTATTAAAATGTTTACAAACTTTTATTTAAGCATCATTTATTATTTTTAAGTCCCGCCCGCATTAGGCGAGACATGTGAATCCGCAGATTTCTTGTAAATAAGTGTTGTGCCTCGAGTCCCTAAATAACCATACTAAATTAGAACTAGGTGTTGTTTTAGGTAACAAGAGGTCAATGACCTTCAAGCTCTACTGATAGATTTTGATAGCTAGATCAGCAGTCTTGTGAAGTTTCATAAAAATCTGTCAAGGAGTTTCAGAGGAGTAGTCGCTACAAGTTGAAGTTTTTACTATATAACTCTAGGTAAACAAAGATGGCCACTGGCAGCCATGTTTAATGTTGAATCAAAATAATTTTCGACAAGGATCAACATCTTGTCATGCTGATCATTTCAGAAAAAAGTCCTATATCAATATCACTTACAGTTTTCAAGAAGTAGTCGCTACAAAATTGTTTTTAAAAATCTATTTTTTAGCCGTGGTGGCCATCTTGAATTACCGGCCGACCTAAAATTGTGCTAGGATCAACTAGACATCAAGAGCAACATTCCTGTGAAGTTTCATAAAAATTCGTCAAGTAGTTTCAGAGGAGTAGTCGCTACAAGTTTTTACTATATAAATCTATGTAAACAAAGATGGCTGCTAGCGGCCATGTTTAAAGTCGCATCGAAATACATTTCGACAAGGATCAACATCATGTCATGCTGATCATTTTAGAAAATGTCCCATATCAACATCACTTACAGTTTTCAAGAAGTAGTCGCTACAAATTTATTTATTTTAAATCTATTTTTAGCCGTGGTGGCCATCTTGAATTTCCGATCAGCCTGAAAATTATCTAGGATCAACTAGACATCAAGAGCAACATTCCTGTGAAGTTTCATGAACATCTGTCACGTAGTTTCAGAGGAATAGTCGCTACAAGTTTTTACTATATAACTCTATGTAAACAAAGATGGCCACTGGCAGCCATGTTTAACGTTGAATCAAAATAATGTTTGACTAGGATCAACATCATGTCACGCTGATCATTTTAGAAAAAGTCCCATATCAATATCACTTATAGTTTTCAAGAAGTAGTCGCTACAAACTTATTTTTTAAAAATCTATTTTTAGCTGTGGCGGCCATCTTGAATTTCCGGCCGACCTGAAATTTTGCTAGGATCAATTAGACATCAAGAGCAACATTCCTGTGAAGTTTCATGAAAATCCGCCAAGTAGTTTCAGAGGAGTAGTCGCTTAAAGTGTTTACTATATAACATTATGTAAACAAAGATTGCCACTGGCAGCCATGTTTAACGTCGAATCAAAATGATTTTTGGCAAGGACCAACATCATGTCATGCTGATAATTTTAGAAAAAGTCCCATATCAATATCACTTATAGTTTTCAAGAAGTAGTCGCAACAAACTTGTATTTTATTTTAAAAATCTATTTTTAGCTTTGGTGGCTATCTTGGATTTCACATCATTTTTGCTAGGATCAACTAGACTTCATGGGCAACATTTCTGTAAAGTTTCATGAATATCCATCCAGTAGTTTCAGAGGAGTAGTCGCTACAAATAAAAGTTTACGGACAGACGGTCGGACGACGGACGCTGCACCACGGCATAAGCTCTGCTGATCTCTTATCAGTCGAGCTAAAAACAGATGTCTCCCCTACAGGAGAAAGGGCCATAAATCCGCCAAAAAACATGACGAAGGAATCTGCAACTAGGCTTGGTAATGGTCATCCCTGAAATCCAGGCAGGGAACAGGATAAGTAGTCGGGACAAAGTTTATGTATTAAAACCTTTAAAGGGTCATAACTCCACCAAAAATCATTCAACCAGAACAGGACAATGATATACACAACCACGTTTCGTTGAAAGCAGAACAGTGGTTGAGGAGAACTAATACGGAAAAAACTGTGTATTAAAACGTTTTAAAGAACCACAACTTCACCAAATATCATTCATTGAAATCCAGCCAGAGCGAACGAAAACTAATCTGGATAAAGTCTGTGTATAAGGGGCCATAACTCTATTAAAAATCATCAAACCGGAGCAATGATATGCGCAACTAGGCTCGATACTGATCATTCCTGCCAAGTTTCATTGAAATCCAGCCAGGGGTTCAGGAGAACTAGTCTGTACAAAGTTAGTGTATTAAAACTTTTAAAGGGCCACAACTCCACCAAACATTTTTCAACCGGAACACAGTGATGATATGCACAACTAAATTCTGGTAAAGTTTGGTAAATATCGAATGAAAAATGGAGGTGCTGGTGTTGACAAGACGAAATATAGCAATTTTCGTTAATTCAAGGGCAATAACTCCGGCTTTACTTGTCCGATCTGGCTGGTTTTCGAACTCGTCCAAACTTTCATTAATGGAAAAGATTGCATTAAAAATGGAGGCGCTAGAGTGTAGACAATACTTTTTTCAACCAATCAGAAGCCCCAAATCAATAGTGGTATCAAGATTGGTATAGATCGGATGTAAAATGGAGGTGCTAGAGTGTTGATAAGACAAACTATAGCAATTTTTGTTAATTCAAGGGCCATAACTCCGGTGTTACTGATCCAATCTGGCTGGTTTTCGAACTCGTCCGAGCTTTCATCGATATTAATAATCTGCTAAAGTTTGGTAAAGATCGGATGAAAAATCAGGGAGTAAATATATTTGTATACTTACTCCCTGGAAAAATGTAGGCGCTAGTGTTGACAAGACAAAATATAGCAATTTTCGTTAATGGTCCGGTCTGGCTGGTTTTCGAACTCGTCCAAGCTTTCCTCGATATTAATAATCTGGTAAAGATCGGACGAAAATGTAAGCCCTAGAAAGTTGACGAGACAAAATATAGCAATTTTCGTTAATTCAAGGGCAATCACTCCGGTGTTATTAGTCTCATCTGCCTGGTTTTCGAACTTGTACGAGCTTTAATCGATATTAATAATCTGGTAAAGTTTGGTAAAGATCGGATGAAAAAAAAAGTTGCTACAGTGCTGACATCAAAAAGGTAACGGACGGACCAAGGATGGACAAAAGACCATGGCACAAGCTCTACTGGCCAGTAGAGCTAATAACAACAATCAACAAATGCCAAAGTTAGGATAGTTATATTATATTTATTTACCATGTTAACTAAGAATCCTTTATATAAACGTAGCATTATTTTCACACTGTAAAATAGCGTTACCTATTAATATAATCCTTCGAAGTACAGAGACAGTGGCGCAGCTGTGCCTGAATTGCTGTGTAGGCACAGTGGATTTATTGAGCGCTTAAGTGGGGTCCTGGGGCATGCATGGGGTGATAACTAAATCAAATAAAGCCCTGGGCATGCTCACTCCACGATTTAAAAAAAAGTATAAAAAAAATAATGCAAATCATGGGTTTTGACGTTTATTTTCCCCGATGTGTTGGTACGTGCCTACACCTAAAGGAAGCTACGCCACTGAGAAACATAAGCAACTTAGCCAAACATGCTATCATATATGTGACTGCACTATCAATCGATATTATGGGAATTGCTTAAAGGGACACACAACAATCTTGAAGTATTTATCTTGAGCATTAAAACTGGTACCTTAACTTATTAATCCAGTACTGTTTTGACGTTTAATTCAATAAAAGCAAATACAAATTTGAAGATTTCAAATAATCTTGTTTATTCTACCATAGATTTACGTATAATATTATTGGTTAAAAATAATCAACAATTAGTAATATGCTAACACCATTTGCTTTGAACTTTGAAAATATGTAATTATGAATAATGATTGGCAAATATGCTAAGGGTCAGGTAAGTACCTGAAATGAAGACAGGATATCAGCACATGAAAATTATATTTTAACTTGTTAAAGAAACTAACCCGCCAAATAACGACAAAATTACGCTACAAAACCATTTATCAATACTCTTTTGGGCTGTAGAGCTAAAACCGAAGATTGCCATGTGTCCCTTTAATAAAAACCAGAGGCACCTTGATATCCTCGACATACTTTAATATGCCTTTTGGGTCTGATACAATGTTTAAGGATTACAAGTCTGAGAGTTCAAGGTGAAATATTATACACATATATAGAGAGATATTTTTTTCCTAAGAGGTAACATGAATGTTTGCATCAGGGCTTTATATGACACACCTGGGTTGTATTAATTATCAGCCTAGTTTGCATACATTATTTCTCAAAACTAATTTCTTTCCTTAAAGGCTGACACCCAGGTAAATGAGCTTTTTTTTATATGAACTCTTTTATTTCAATCGTTTAAAGTCATATAACACAAAAATTGCAAGCTGAAATATGTTTACCAGCCAACATACTTTTATTCAAATTTTCATAGGTATCCGGTGAAGATAGGGAATTCCAACCCGAGGTGTGATTTATCGGAACCGAGGCTCTACATTTGCATGTTTTCCTGCATATCGGATGTTGATGCGCGCACGACTTTTATCTTTACCCATAAAGATAAGACATTCCATCCCCCGTGTAAAACGTGGGTTACGCCAGAGCCGGTATGCAAGGAAGTCTCTTCACTATTGGTAAAAGCATTAATAATCAAGCGTGTTAACTTCTATTGTTTGTTTTTTTAGTTTTAAAACTTGGTTTGATAGAAAGGATTATCTTGTGCATACATCTGATTACACCTATCAACCCCGGGTAAGAACCGTTAACATACAAACACAAACATACAGTGTACAATATAATTGTTCTGCACGATTGTTAGAGGAATAACTAGGAAATATATGACTAAAAATAACAGATTTCATTTGAAACACATGTAATACAACCTAATTACAGACAAATGATTTGGCACTTACAGTGTGAAACACGACTCGACTTACATGTCAAAGGTTAAATACTGACCTTGCTTCACATATCACATGCAGACATTTTTCATACTATTATTCATATAAAGACATTAATTACTGCAGAGTAACTAATCATTATTGTTAGGGACCATCTTGATGCCAAGTTTGATACATATATGTAAACCCATATGAAAGTTTTTCCAATTACGATTTAATCCCTGTGAAGATCGGCAGTGACGACATAGAACGTTCAAGACTAACATAGTGTTGCATAATTCTAACACAACATATTTGAAATGGACAAACAGCTTAAAAACACTAAAAAAACATCCCAACATAACGGAAGTCTATATAAAATTGTCCGAACAATAGACACTATCTGGCTTTAAAAACGATAAATAAATAAGCAAACAAGGGGACCATGACAAAATAATCAGACTAGATAGCCTCAAAAATGTGTATGTCCACTTCTAGTCAGTGCTTTTTACCAACTCCAATTGGATATAACTGTTGAAGTTAAAGGGAATATAGCGACACAGCCAAACTATCTTTATTATTGGGGGTTCTGAAAAACTTGAATAAGGGTGAAAGAATTATCAAAATCGGATGATAAACAAAGACGATAATTATGATCATTTGAAGTTTCTGTTGAAACGGATATGGAAGCGGCCATTTTGAGAGCTATGACATCACGGTTCTAAATTACCATATATGGAATATTTATAAATGTGAACATTTACAGATATATAGCCAAAAAATTACAGCAGCTGTATGAAAAATATGTAGTACTTAATGGCAATAATGCTTTACATGACCAGTAAAAAATGCATTCATTTTCTTCGTTTTAAATGATATTTATCAATATTCCATATATGGTAATATGGAACTATGATGTCATAGTTCTGAAAATGGCAGCTCCCATATTCGTTTTAGAACAGCCTAAATGGTCATTACTTTTTTGTTTATCATCAGATTTTGATAATTTGTTCACCTTTTCCCAAGTTTTTCGAAACTCTCAATAATAAAGGTGGTTTGGCTGTGTCGCTATATTCCCTTTAAGTGTCAAGTTAGCGTCACAAATTTTGCAACTAACAGACTTGAGGACCTCTTATGGTTCTAGACTAGCTTTCACAAAATGTGAACTTAGCTTATCAGTTTTTGCGCACAATATGATCTATTTATGTGTCGACGTGCCGTAAAACACCATTCATTCATTCATTATAAGAAGGTTCCTGTGAATTTCATGAAGATCTAAGAAAAGTTAAGGAAAAGAAGCAAATTACAAAGGAACATGTTGAGATTGCTTCTTTTTTCGGACTGATTTATATTGGTGTTTTTGTTAATTTGAATCGGTCCGGTATCCAACATTTTGGACCACAACTGGTAAACCTGCAATTTCCCCATCCCTGTTTGTAAGTATGTAAACAAAGTTTGTAGCCATTTTGGAATCTTCATGAACATGTATTTAGGGCCAAATACATTGTCATACCGATCCCTAATGTAAAGATCCCATATATATACATCTTTCAAACTAGAGGAGTCATAATATTTTACTATATAAGCCTGTGTAAACAAAGATAGCTGTAGGCCATCTTGGAAACCTCATCCATAGGAATATCTGCTGACCACTATAGTAAAGACCCTGTATCAGATAAGTTACAGTTCTCGAAGAGAAGCAATCCCAAACTTGTTTTTTCAGTCTACCATATTTTAAACAATTGGCCATCTTGGTTTGGCAGGAAGTTGAATTTTAGTCATGACTATCAATAGTTGGGCATCATAATGAACGTTCCTGTGAAGTTTGGCATGGTTGTTTTGGAGAATTAGCAATCCTAAAAACAGGTTATCAGATAATCAGTCATGGGAAACAATACACTGAATTGCCGCGACACTGCACGCTGAATTAATATAACAAACAGCTATTTTTCCATGTTTCAATTTTTGGAATTCCATGTTTTAAATCAGGGTACAGGTCCAGTGTCTAAAACAGGAATGCCCAAAACTTTCAAACCAAAATCCTGAGATGATTTAAAGACCGCAAAAAAAACTAAATGAAAATTAAGCGGGCGACTTGATTTTGCGCACGTATATTTTTAAGGCGCAAATTTAATTTATTCATGCAATTAACACTTATACATTGTTTGAATATTTGATTATTATTATCATTAATTATTCTTTATGTAAATAAACAATAAACTGATGTTAGAGCAAATAATAAATTGAAATAATTCACTGAAAAAACAGGTTTATACCC